>JAKSZP010012067.1:0-127816 GCA_022478985.1 Massospora cicadina
CTGGCCATGTAGGGTCAGGCTTTGTGAAGTACTCAGCAAGATAAATCCTAAGGTTAAATCCTAAAACTAGATTTTGCAATTAAGCTAACAAAAAAATTATCTAAAGTAAAACAAATTGATAATTTATTAAATAAGAAGGAGCTTTATATATTTTACTAGGAAAAATAAAGATTATGAATCTATTTAATTTTAGGCTGGAAGTAAGTAAGCTTGATGATCCAACATCATTAAATGGTATTGCTTGGCCATTTGAAATGCAAACTTTTTATTATCAAACCTTTTATAAATTAGGTTCTGCTATGCACCATATATAAATAAATATTATATAATAAGTATGTAAGTTGGAATCAGGGTTTTATATGGGCTCGCAGGTGCTAATACACTCCAAATTTCAACAATATGGCATGAGAAGTATTATCTTAACTGACGGAATAAAAATGATATGGGGTTTTTCACCAATAAATAAAATACTACCAAGTATAAGTTATAATAAAAGTTAGGTTTTATCAGCCTTTTTTATCAAGTGGTGGCAAGGAGATTAATAACAACCCCCTTCCAATTTCACTTCTTAGTATTTAATTAAACTTGAGGCTCTGACCAAGTTAGGCATAAATTTGATATTAGCTTTGAAAATATCTAGGAAAATTGGGTTGTAAACCTATAAGAGCTTTCAAACTCACCTTGCTTTGCTGAAACCGCTGATGGAGGGTCAATTGTAGGCAAGATGAACCCATGAGGTAATGATCTGATATACTTTAGCAATCACTTCAAGAGAAAATAGTTGCACCTTGGAGTACCCCCTCCAAAACTATAAAAGGGGTGGTCCCCGCGTTGGTGTTTTATATAAAATTGGCTAAGGGCTGGGGAGAAACCTCCTATGGACTTCCCCAGATTTCAACATATTTTTGGTGCAATTCGCTTACCTGAAATCATATTAATTGCCTGAGATGTATTAGTAAAAGTGTTACCCAATTTGCGGGGTTCAACCTGGAATTGACCAGGGTCTTTTGGACGATTGTAGTTATATTAGAAATCAAAACATTATAATAATCAGCTTGGTTAAGTGATTTACTACAAGCATTTAGTTAGAGCTGGTGCAGGGGTGGACTACCCATCATGTTGACTATTTGCACCCAAAACATTCTTTTCTCTTAAGTGGGAAGGCAATTATCCGACTTTTATCCTTAATGAATGTTGGGGAAAATACAGGCGTAGGAATCTTCCATGTAATCTGTTTATGGTAATACCTGAAGCCAAAGATTTTATAGAATACTCATCCCCTCTCTTGTAAAAGACAGTGAATGGAACCTACCAGATAGATCCAAACTTGCTGCTTCTAGGTGTGATGCGGCTATGGTAATACAGGAACAGGTCAGACACTTTGAATGTAGGTAGGGGATCCCATAATTTATTGGCTTCTTTCCCCCTTTTATAACTGCTTTAGCTAAGTTCGTCATAGACTCAGATTGAAACTGAATGGTATGTTGAGCCAATCTCCTCATAGCTTTCTCAGATTCATCAACTTTAGAGGAGAAAAACTCTTTAGCTAAAAGGGCAGGTATCCCTTATTTCCATCCATATAGAACATGGAATGAGGACATTTTCAGGATCCAGTGATAACTAATCTGGTATGACATAAAAAACTATAAAGGAATTAAACCAGTTAAGTGGATAAGAGGATGTCACTTTACGCTTGGCAGAAACTAAGGTTCCATTTGCTCTTTCAACCAACTCATTTGTAGAGGGATTGTATAGGGCATAGAAAAGTTGTTGGGTCCCCATGGACTTGGCAGAATCTTAACTACTCTGGAGGTAAATTTCTTACATAGTCACAAAGGTGAACTTGGGGGCAGCCATGACTAGTGAAAATGTTTTGATGTAAAACGTTGTGATGGACTTGGCCATTTGAGCGGGGAGAGCCACAGCTTCAACCCACTTAGTAAAGTGGTCAATGCCTACTTGGATAAATTAGTTATCCCTGGTTACTGTGGGAGAGAACCTACTACGTCTAGGCTGATGGTGTGGAATAATCGGTGAGGAGTAGTTGGTTGATATTGGTATCTAGTCTTAGAACTGGATTGCTTTTTACACGTGAAAGGGGCATCCAAGACTTTGACAATAGTTTCATGATTCCTTCCCAATAGTATCGCTCTCTAATCTACTCATATGTTTTCTTATCTCCCCCAAGACCTAGGGTAGAGTGGGCTTCCAGGATAGCTGGTACACGTTACAAGTGCCGTAGATAAGGCAACCATTTTTCACCCACCTGCTTATACAATTTCCCGCCCTCTACTTTTGTGTTGCAGTAGTGCCGGGCTAACATTTTCTGTAAAGGCTAATCCTCATCCTCCCAGTCATTGGGGGTCATTAAGAAGTCATATAATCTCTCTACCTCACTACTATCCAAATGCAGAATGTGCAGCTGAGTTAACCCATCATCATTCATGTGGCGGGTTCCTGAACGATGTTCAATCTTCATTTCATAATGCTGGAGCTTTAGAGCCCAGCGCACTAAATGCCCAGTAGGACCCTTCATATTCTGTAATCATTTTAAAGAAGCGTGATTAGTAACCACAGTGAAGGTAGTGCCATACAAGAAAGGGGGGTAGTGGTTTACATCTAATAAAACAGTAAGTCACTCCTTCTTTGTGACGCTATAGTTGCGTTCAACCTTTGACAGAATCTTACTGAAATAGGATACAGAATGATCTACACCGTGTTCATCTAATTAAGCTAATATGGCCCCAACGGCATAGTCCAAGGCGTCAGTAAACAAGATAAAAGGTTTAGTTTAATCTGGGTGCTTTAGGATAGAACGTTGTTGCAACAGTCGCTTCAGTGTTTCAAAAGAAGCCGTTTGTTCTGCACATTAATGAAAAAAGTGCTCTTTGTCAGTAGGTGGACAAAGGGCTCGCTGAGCTGAGAGAAACTTTGGGATGAACTGATGGTAATATCACATCATGCCCAAAAAAATACCTTAATATCCCGTAGATTCTTATGGGGAGTTATTTTTGATATGGCTTCATCTTGTCCTATAAGGATTGATTTCTATCTTGGGAAATGGCTGTCCAAGGAAATTTAGCCTCCTCTGGAAAAGTGCACTTGGAGGGTTCTAATTTGATGTTTGATTTGCGTAAGCGTTGAAACACTTCTTTCAAATGAGCTAGATGTTCATTGAAAGTCTTTGAAAACACCGTGATCTCATCAAGATAGACGATGAAGTAACTTGATTTCAGGTCCTGCAAGATGTGGTCCATAGCTCTCTGAAAAGTTGTGGGCGCATTGCACAACCCTTGCGGGAGTCAGGTGGGTTAAAAGACCTTCACTGCAAATGAGAGCACACTCTCCTGATTTTCAGGGGAAAGGTCCATTTTCCAATAGCCGCTAGCCAAGTCCATGGACAAAAAGAATACAGAACCAGAGAGTTGGGCTATACTGTCGTCAATGTGGGGGATAAATTACTTTCCTTTTTTGTGAGAGTATTTAATTTATAATAATACATGACTATCCAATGACCTCCATTTTTCTTTTGATAAGCAACAGAGGGGAAGACCAAGGGCTTTGAGAAGGAACTAATAACCCCGCTTCTAGTAACTGCTTGAGCTCAGTCCTCATATGCTGTTCTTCCACCTTTGATTTGTGGTAAAATTTTGACTGAATGGGACGGTCATCACCCACATCAATGGTATGAGTCCAACCATTCTGTAAAAATTTATACTTCTTGATTATTCTCGGCTGATGACCCCTAAATTAAATAGCTGCACAGGTTTGTTGTGCAATTCTCCACGTTGTATGATAGTAAGATGTATTCGTTTAACAATAGTACGGAGACTATTATCCATAGTTGTATAAGGTACTAATATTAAGTCCAGCGCTTTACCAGTATTTCCTCTCAAAATACTTAGGAATGTCCTCAGCAGGGATTCGTTCCCTTATATCACCTAACTCAATCCTCATTCAGATCCTCATTAACGGTTTCTCTCTGATGACACACAATTGGCAGCAATCCCCAATTCAGTTTAGCTTCATTTCTCTGGATACACACTCAGATCCTTATTCTTTATCCTAAAGAGTCTCCCAAATAAAGCAAACAGCAATAATATTCTTGAGAAAAAATAGAACTTGAAATGGATTACAGTAAAGTATATTATGACAATACTCTGGTAATTAGTGTGGTGACTAATCTGGTAATTAGTGTTGTAACTAATCTGGTAATTAGTTTGGTGACTAATCTGGTAATTAGAAATTTTATTAAGTGAATTCTTAGGGGAATTTACAGTGGAAATTTAATGCCCAACCATAGGTTGGCACCTCATTGATGAAATGGCAGCTGTTTCCATTGAATTACCCATCATTGTCTTCTCAGCAATGGTCTTCCCCATCCTGTTTAGGATTCTGTAATTGGACATACTTGAGACCTAAAATGGAAAAAGTTGGAAAACGTGTCCCCAACTTTTTCTTCTCAATCCCAGTGAACCACCATATTAGGCAAGTGACCTGCTTAGATAATGTGACTTGTTACCCATTAAGGCAGTTCATGAACCAAATGATTGATTTGCTAGCTGCAGGTGGCATCACTTACCTCACAACTGATCCTTAAATTCTTAATTGGTCAGTGATAAAACCTTGACCAATCCCAATTGGTAAAACTGATAGTTAATCATTGATCAACTATCAAATGCCCCTATTTCGTCAGCAACACTTTCCCAACGAGATCTTAAGCATTCACCCAGATCAATCACTAATGGATCCAACCCAGGCGAATAACCAAAATCCCCCAAACATTGTTGCCCCAAGATCAGGGTCAAACAACACCCAATTCACTTCGCTATAAGGAATTATCCCCTAGCAAACACTGGTAATCTAGTCATCCGGGAATATGGCCAAAAACCCAAAACATCCCCCCTTTTGCCTATTATTCCAGCGAGAAAAGTATTGGGGCAGGAGAACACCACTTCAGACACTCAGTCAAATACTTCATTTGTTTAAGTGGAGTATGAACAATCTTAACTCAACGGTGCTTGGGATGACCTTCAGCATGTGGTTCTATTCCTCTTCCTCCTCGCTACCACCTACTCAGAGTGCAGTTTCCACGACCTTCTGTCATGCCAGGGTGATTGATTTACTCATGACAATATTAATCCTGGGATATGGTTTTCCCCTGTCAGGGAATATGACCTGATGTCTTATGCAGGATTCTTGGTCCAGCATCCTCAATTTCCTGATTTTCTCCTTGCCCTCAACAGGAGATTATTAACATCAATGTTCATTTTATGGTGAAACTAAGAATGCTCATTTATATTCACCATTGTTATCTTCTCATAATAACCTATTGGCTCATTTTATTCTTAATTCTTCTCTGGAGAGCATATCCCATTAATTTTGGGATTAATTTCTCCAAGTTTAGAGCTTAATTGATTTCAGAGTGCATAATGTTGACTATCATATAAGTCCAACAGCCCCCTCTCATCCAGCTGATATCTCAAATTCATAGTCTTAGTATCAACAACTGCTTAATTGCATGTCTGGTAAAGACCTTTGGCTCTTTTAGCTGATGAGTCGATCTGTGCGCCAGAACCTCTTCTATGGTCCTTCCAGGACTCATACTCCCAGTCAAGTACCTGTGTCATATCCTTCCATGGAATTACTGGAAATGGTAACCAATCCCAACAAAACCAGGTTAGCAATTGTCTCAAACAGCTTGAGACCAATCCTTCCTCTGTTGTCGATTCTTGAGTTAGATTTCAAAACTCTCCTGGATTCAGCTCATTTCACATATTCTTCTACCTTCATTGCTGAACCTCCTATAGCAGTGCCCTCCAATCTCAATCATTTGTTTCTTTCCATATTGTACTTGCTTCCAGTGTTCCTTTTCTGACTAGGTCAGTATCAAAAGCCAGCCCTTGGCCACAAAACTAGCCATTATAAATAGTGTACATTTCAAACTCCCCTATGCAGAATTAAGGGGCCAGGTAACTGAGGCTTTGTCCATAGCTCTGAACCTTACGATCTTGAAAACATTTTGGACTAAGATGTTGCAGCCTAAGCTCTTCGCTTTACTGGCCAAGTTCTTTAAAGTTGGACCAAAAAGCTTCCAGCCTCTCCTGGCTTCCATCACTCATTCTACTTCAGCTTCTGAGAAGCTCATAGTTGTTGTCTGCAGGATGCCATTCACTCCTTGCTCAATTATCTCGTTTTTGGCACATCCCATCAGTATCTTCTACTGATGGCTTTGATAGGGGGCATGATTTAGCAACCCCCACCTAGTATCCATTGCTCAATGCTGGCCCATATGTCCAGTGTTCTTGATGAAGCCTGTCAGTAAGTGTTTAAGACCAATTTTTGGGGGTTTTTGCCCATATTCCCAGCCTGCTAGATTACCTGGTATCGCTAATAGAAAAATTCCCTAAAGCGAAGTGAATTGGAAATTGGTTGACCCAAATTTTGGAGGAACTATTTTTGGGGGATTTTAGGATATTTGTCTGGTCATATCCGTTGGGGATCAATCCGGATGAATATCTAATATCTCATTAGGTGGAGCGGCCGATGAAACAAGGGCATCTGATAGTGATTAACTATCAGGTGTACCTATTGGGATTGGTCAGGGTTCGACACTGACTGATTGGGAATGTTTAATGAGTTGCTAGGCAAGTGATGCCTCCTGCAACTAGCAAATCGATTGGTTGGTGAAGTGACCTGCCATAATGGGTAAAAAGTCCCATTGCCTAAGCAGGTTGCTAGCCAATTATGGTTGATTTGCTTGGATCAAGAGGAAAACGTTAGGGACACGTTTCTGACTCTTTCTGTTTGAGGTCTTAAAGATGTCCAACGTCAGAATCCTAGCCAGTATGGGGAAGACCATCGCTGCCAAGATGAGGAAGGGCGATTAAATGGCAACAGCTGCCGTATCATTGAAGAGGTGTCAACTGAGGGTTAGACAGCTGAATCCCCTATAAATTCCCTAGGATTCACTCTAATAAAAGATAGTTAAAAACACATATACACTTATACATTACTACTTTAGAACATTATTAGTTTTATTGTAGATTCAATAATAGTTAGACTATCAGCATCTAGCGTGAAGATTCCATCTCAAGGATATTATTTTAGAAGGCAATAATTGGTAGACTCTCAGAGAAGAGTAGAGATCCGAGTGGGGATCTAGAGATGAAGGATAAACAGCTAAGGGATTGCTGCCAACTGTGTGTTGGGCTGAAGGAGACTTCCATCAGAGGATCTCAATGAAGATCAAGTGGACAGAATTACAGGGAATAAATCCTTACAAGTATGGTATCAAGTATTAATCAGAAAATAATGTCTGAAGCATTGGGCCTGAAAATAATTCTAAATCAACTACGGATAATAGTTGTCATACTATTATCAAATTATATATATATTCTTACAACGCAAGGTGCACGAGGAAATTGAACCTGTGCAGTAGAAAGATTACTAGGGTTGACCTCCAATAATCAACCCAACGGAACAAACTTTTACAAGTTGGTGCTCACTACAGGGGTAGTTGAGTAGAAGAATCTATTATAATGTTGTACAAAGAAGATGCTTCCAATTTTGGAGATAAATTACTGAAGGAAGTAACGAAGATGGAATGTGAAGAGGAGCACCTTTGGTGGCATTCACCCAGCTCAGCAGTGAAGCTCCGAGTGAAGCAATATGAAGATACTCAAGTTCATGGAAAAGGACTTGCAGCCTAGATATGGAACAATCTAGTGCTGCAAGGAAACCAGTTCCAACAGACATTTACTTAAGATGAAGAGTATCAGCAGGATAAATTGGGTTGGAATTGGGCCCGCTGTAGATAGTCCAAGAACAGCAGGATCAACTCAGGTTGAAATTGGATCCACTTTAAATAGTACTGAGGAGAGAGTGTTTAGATGAGGCATTGGACAAAACAAGAAGAAATCAATCCAGAGAATTAGATTGCCATACTAATGAAGAAATGAAGTTAAAAGAGGAAATGATTGATCCAAGATAGCGGAGGAAATTATCTGATTTAATATCACTCAATCACTGGTCAGAAGTTGCTGGAGACGAGTTCAATTCCAGAGATATTAGATGAAGCTAACGATGCCAGAACGACCTGTGTAATTAAGAATAGCCATGAAGGCTGAAAATCGTTTTCAGGAGAAAAAAATGAGCTGGACAATTGGATGAAACTTTTGGCTGATGTGATACAAAGATCCGAGAAGCATCAGTTTGCTGAATAAGAGGTGATTTTAGGGCTTGATAGACGAATTTCCAGTCAAGATTTAAGGCCTAATTCAGGAGAACTGCCCAAAGTCAGCAAGTATGGCCTATACTTGAGAAGATAGCGCTGCTTGTCATATAGGGAAAAAGTTAATACTAATTGGTAGTATTGAGCCTAAGAGAAAATAATTGCAATATCCCCAGCGGACCTTTGAACCATTAAATGGTTATGTCCTGAGATTTTGGTCAAGTCCCAGAAGGGGACCACTGAACCAAATGGTTGGTTAAATCTTAAGAGGATAAGATTTTGAACTATGATAACTGGTAGGTTTAAGTACCCAGGACCCAGTTAAGATGAAGGGAAATGAAGGACCTCTAAGCCTTTTTGTAGGTTGCAAGTCCCATTGCAAAAGAAAAATACAAAAAATATATAAAATACTAAAATATCAATTTTATGGTCTATGAGTTCAGACCTAAGAAGCAACAAGAAATCCTGACAGCTGAATGGAGGAAATTCCACCCTCAATGAGATGAAGTTATCAGCTGGGGTAGCTGAAAAGTATCAACTATTGGTTGATTAAGAGCAACTCGCTGATCTGTTGGAAGGCCAGCAAGAGGAGGTGCTCAAATTATTGAAAAGTATCGGAGAAAATTTGCCTAAAAATGACCAGGAAATTGGGATACTTGTGAAGTGATTTTGCAAGGACAATAATGGGGAAATCTACCGATCAGGCCAAATTAAAATGATTCTACAATTTAGGGTCTCTCAATAAAATGGGATTACCAGCTGGAGCGGCTGAAAGCATCAACTTATTAGTTGATCGAGAGCAGCTTGCAAATCTGTTGGAAAGGCAGAAGGAGGAGGTGCTCAAATTATTCAAGAGATATCGGGAATTATTCACTCAGGATGATCATGATTTGGGATGCGTGCAAGGCGTAATTCACAAAGTCAACACTGGAGAAACATTTACCAATAAGAATGAGACTGATCCGAAGATTGAAAGCTGCCAAAGTGGTAGTGGAAGATGAGATCAGCAAACTAGTAAAGCATGGGCTTCTGGTTCCATCATCAAGTCCCTGGGCAAGCCCAATTTTGATTGTAAGAAAAAAATATGGATCAAACTGGGTAGTGATTGACTATCAAAGGCTGAATAAAATTATGAAGAAGGATTCATATCCCCTACCAAGGATTGACAATGTGCTGGACCAATTGGGAGAAGTAAAGTATTTCTTCACAATGGACCTAATCTTGGGATACTTGCAGATCGACTTGCCAGCAGAAGACCAGGAAAAATGTGCGATTTTCACCACACAGGGGTTTTACCAGCTGACTAGGATGCCCCAGGGTCTTTGTAATGCGCCTGCAACGTTCCAGAGGGCCATGGATGTGATATTAAACGACCTGAAGCTATCGTGCATCCTGGTATATCTGGACAAATTTAATGTGTTCAGTCGAACATTTACTTATCACCTTCAGCACTTGGAGGAAGTGTTTAAGAGATTGTCCATGGCTAACATGAAGATCAAGCCACGGAAGTGCCACTTCTTCAAGAATTATTTTGAATACCTGGGATTTATGATCAACGCAAATGGATTGCAGCTGCAACCCCAGAATATAGCAGCTATTAAACAGATGGCTGTGCCAAAGAGTGTCTGAGACATCCAAGTATTCCTTGGGATGGTCAGATACTATAGAAGATTTATTTGGGACTTTTCCCGAATAGCCAAGCCTTTATTTCATTTATTAAAAAGATCTGAAAAAAGGATTTGTATGGAATGAAGAGGCCCAGGACTCTTTCAATGAATTATGCTGGTACCTGATAAATTCGCTGATTCTGAAATATCCAAATTTTGATCAGGAGTTTATCATTCAAACTGATGCTTCGTTGATGGCGATTGGCACCATACTGAGCCAAGTAGATGAACTTGGGGATGAACATCCAGTGGCATATGTGAGCCGGACACTCTCTGTTGCAGAGAGGAATTAAAACATAACTGAGCGTGAATGCCTTATGGTCATTTATGCCTGTAAACAGTTTTGGGTGTATGTCCATGGAATGCACTTTAAGGTGGTGACAGTTCACTCTTTGTTGCGTTGGCTGCACAATCTGCGGGAACCTGAAGGATGACTGGCCTGATGGGCACTCAAGCTTCAGGCTTATGATTAAGAGATAGTCCATTGAGCGGGGGCTTCTCACCAGAACGTGGATGGCTTATTGCGGTTACCAATGGTCCAGTTGGTATATCTGCAGGCGGATGAGCTATTCCAGAGAATGGTCAAAGGAAGAATTGATGATGAACCTCAAGAAATCCAAGGTGCACTTTGAAAAGCGATGGAAAACACCACGATCATGGATGGACAAGTATTCAAGACAATAAACAAGAAACAGCTATTATTCCCAAAACCGTCAGAGAGAGCAGCGATCGTTCAAGCTGCTCATAAGGTTGCTGGGCATGGAGGCCTTAGAAAAACAACTAACCATATTTGCCAGTATTATTACTGTTAATCGATTAATTATGATGTCACGGACCATCTGGCTTATTGTGTGGAATGCCAACTGCATAAACCACACAAGAATACAACTGGATACCAACTGGTCTGACCTGGATTTGCATGGCACACGTTGTCTATTGACATGATGGGACTGTTGGTGATGAGTACAGGAGGAGTGAAATACATCTAGTAGCCATAAATCATCTGATATAATGGGTTGAAACAAAAGCATTAACCCGAGTTGACACTACCAGTACTGCGAGATTCATCCTGGATCAAGTAGTATACCTGCATGGGTGTCCACAAGAGATACTGAGCATAATGAGATCAACTTCAGGTCCCATGTGATCCTGAGGCTAAATGAAATAATGGGGGTCTGGGGAGTTGTGTCAGTACCATACCAGCCAGAAATGAAAGGACTGGTAGAATGGGTCAATGGGATGCTGGCCATGACGCTGAGGAAGCTAGTCACAGGGAGAACTTCCACGTGGGGAACATACCTGAGTTTGGTGACGTTTTCCTACAACATCAGTCATCAAACAGTGATGGGAAAGACGCCATTTGAATTACTTTATGGGAGGAAGTCCGCGTTACTGCCAATATTATATTTGGTAGTAGAACCTACATTGGGGATGAGTACCAAACAATACCTGAACTGACTGATGAGTATCCTGATCGATATGCAATTGCAAGCATTTGATACTAACTTAGAGAAAAGGATACAAAAAAAATTGACGGATGATAAGAACCAACCACCATTAGAAGAATTTTGAATAGGAGAAAGAGTCGCCTACTGCGATATGCATGGTTTTGGATGAAGTAAAAAGTTGGATGTGTTATGGGAAGGTCCCTTCAAAGTAATTGCCAAAATGGCAACTGATGCTTATTCCATCAAGAATCTCTTGGATGGAAGAGTAGTAAATTGAGTCTACGCTAAGTATTTAAAGCTGTGGATTGAAGAAAAAATAATAAAAAAGAGTTCCCAAAGGACCAATGAACCATTAAGTTGGTCAAGTCCTAATGATTAGGTCAAGTCCAAAAAAAGGACCTCTGAACCAATCTAGATGGTTAAGTCTGAAAAAGGGATCGCTGAACCATAGAAAACTGGTAGGTCTAAGTGCCCAGGATTCAGTTTGGGGGAAAAAATGGACCTCTGAATCAAAACAAGGTCAAGTCCCATAAAAAAAGGGGAAATAAAAATAAAAAAATTGATAATAGATATTGGAAAAAAAGAGAAAGAGCCAATATATTTACAAATTTTTATTTTTTTATTGATTGTCCTCAGTGCGGGATGATTCTGCCTATGTTGCCTCTTGGGGGAGGGAGGATGGATTGCAGTAGGAAGGAATAGCCCATCAAAATTGATATGCGATTGAACACTTGCAAGGGCAAGTCCTACTCAAAACCACATTTGTTGAGCTGATGCTGAGCCCTGAGAGAACGTGATCAGGGGAAGGGAAATTGATATGTCAGAAGATGCCAATTGTAAAACCCCAGAGCAGGTTGAAAACAGAAATAAAGGAAGAGGCAATCGGCTAATAACCCTGAGTAATCCTGATAAAGCACTAGCGCCAGAAGATTTGTCTTAAGTGCCTGCCAACGAGACTCATCAAGAACACCAGACATGTGAGCCAGCAGCGAAGAAGGAATACTTGAGGGAGGTTGTCAAATCATATACCCACTTAGTGCCATCAACGGAAGATAGCAATGGGAAGCTCCAGAGATGAGGTAGTTGTGCAAAGAATGGATTGCATCCTATAAATGATGACTACGGGCTTTGCAGAAGCTGAAGCTGAATGACCAATGAAAATCAGGTGAGGCTGGAAGCTTTGTCGACCAACTACAAAGAACTTGGCTGGCAAAGTGGAGAGCATAAGCAGCAGTATCCCAATCCAGAAGGTTGTCCAGATCCAAGGGATTCAGCGCTAATGACAATGCCTCAGTGACTTGCACTTGAAGTTCAGCATAGGGGAGCTCAGAATGAATGCTGTTCCCAATTGAAAGCTCAGAAACCAGCACCGCGGGTTGGCAAGATTGACCAAGTTGGAAGAGGAACTCAGGGAGCAAATCTGACCCAGCCAGGAACAAAAAATTTAAAGTAGTCAGCATAACCTCTGGAGCATCAACGATAATTTTCAGAGCCTCAGTGAAAGGAGCTGAATCCAATAAGGGTTTTGAAGTCCAACTTGGGGATTGACTGTAAGGGAAGAGTCAGCTGAGAGTTATTCAAAATGATGGCACGTTTGGTTTTGGTGGGATTGGATACCATTTCTGGTAACTCGATGGAAGGACTAGCCCCTTGTACCAGACTAGGCGTATGAGTCCTGGAAGGACCATAGAAGAGGTTCCACCGAGCATCACAACTCATCTGCTGGAAGAGGCGGAGGTCCAAATCTGACTGACTGTTCAGAAGTTGCTGATAATAAGATTCTGAGTTTGACATATGAGCAGGACTAGAGGGGGGATGTCAGACTTATATAGAAGTTGACATTATGCACCCTACAATCCATTAGGCTCTAATTTTAGGAAATTGATTTCATAAAATTAATGAAATAAGCTTTCTGAGGGAAGGATTAAGAATGACTTACAGCCAAAAGGTTATGAGTGAAATAATAAAGGTGAACATAAATAAGTATTCTTAATCAAGCCGCGAAAGCAAACATTGATGGCAAGAGTCTCCTGTCTAGGATGAGGAGAGAATCAGGAATTTGAGGACGCTGGACCAAGAAACCTGAATATGACAGCGGGTCATATACCCTGATGGGGGAAAACTGGATCCCAGGAAAAATATTGTCATGAGTAATCAATCAGCCTGGCACAATAAGAGGTTGTGGAGACCACACTCTGAGTAGGCGGTAGTGAGGAGGAAGAGGAGGAATGCCATATGCCGAAGGTCATCCTGAGCAGCGTTGAGTATTGATGAGTGTACATCAATTGAACCAATAAAGTATTTGACCAGGTGTCCAAAGCGGTGTTTCCATGCCCAGTCTTTTTCTCGCTGGAAATCTAGGCAAGAGGGGGATGTGTTGGGATTTTTGCCCATATTCCCAGACGGCTAGATTACCTGGTATTTCTAGGGAAAAAATTCCCTAAAGCAAAGTGAATTGTAAATCGGTTGACCCAAATTCAGAGAAACTATGTTTGGGGGATTTTAGGATATTTGTCTGGTCGTATCCATCAGGGATCAATCCAGATGAATACCTAATATCTCATTAGGTGGAGCGGCTGATGAAATAAGGGCATCTGATAGTGATTAACTATCAGGTGTACCTATTGGGATTGGTCAGGGTTTGACACTGACTGATTGGGAATGTTTAATGAGTTGCTAGGCAAGTGATACCTCCTGCAACTAGCAAATCGATTGGTTGGTGAAGTGACCTGCCATAATGGGTAAAAGTCCCATTGCCTAAGCAGGTTGCTA
The DNA here is from genome assembly GCA_022478985.1 of Massospora cicadina. NCBI lineage: Eukaryota > Fungi > Entomophthoromycota > Entomophthoromycetes > Entomophthorales > Entomophthoraceae > Massospora > Massospora cicadina. Next base: position 14,121 of record JAKSZP010012067.1, read on the forward strand.
GCCAATTATGGTTGATTTGCTTGGATCAAAAGGAAAACGTTAGGGACACGTTTCTGACTCTTTCTGTTTGAGGTCTCAAGGATGTCCAACGTCAGAATCCTAGCCAGTATGGGGAAGACCATCGCTGCCAAGATGAGGAAGGGTGATTAAATGGCAACAGCTGCCGTATCATTGAAGAGGTGTCAACTGAGGGTTAGACAGCTGAATCCCCTATAAATTCCCTAGGATTCACTCTAATAAAATATAGTTAAAAACACATATACACTTATACATTACTACTTTAGAACATTATTAGTTTTATTGTAGATTCAATAATAGTTAGACTATCAGCATCTAGCGTGAAGATTCCATCTCAAGGGTATTATTTCAGAAGGCAATAATCGGTAGACTCTCAGAGAAGAGTAGAGATCCGAGTGGGGATCTAGAGATGAAGGATACACAGCTAAGGGATTGCTGCCAACTGTGTGTTGGGCTGAAGGAGACTTCCATCAGAGGATCTTAACAAAGATCGAGTGGACAGAATTACAGGGAATGAATCCCTACGAGTATGATATCAAGTATCAATCAGAAATACCAGCTGAAGCGTTGGGCCTGAAAATAATTTAACTCAACTATGGATAATAGTTGTCATACTATTATCAAATTATATATATAATCTTACAACGCAAGGTGCATGAGGAAATTGAACCTGTGCAGTAGAAAGATTACTAGGCTTGACCCTACAATAATCAACCCAACGGAGTAAATTCTTACACCAATCTTTTAGCTATGGTGCCATATTGGGGTTACTTGGGGTTATTCAATAACTGCCTCTTCTTATTCTGTTACTTCCCCCCACCATGGGGTATTGAATTTGGCATGTTTCAACATTTCCATTTCTCTTCCCCTAGTCGCTTTCTTGCAGGGATCAGCATCCACTCAATGAATCTGGTTTTGAGTAGATCTAGCCCTCACTAGCGTCCAATCTTGCATAGATTACTATAGGTTTTTTACTCCTACTGCAATCCATCCTCCCTCCCCCAAGAGGCGACATAGGTGGAATCACCCATAAATTGAGATCAACCAATAAAAAAATTATATAAATGTATCTTTTTTATATACAGCTTTTATTATTTCCCCATATTTTAATCATCTTTTATTGAAATTCTTCTTTTTACTATGAGACTTTACCTTTTATCAGTTGAGTAGTCCATCCTTTACTTTTATTCCCTCAAACTGGTTCGTAGGTATAATTAGACCTACCAGTTTTCTATGGTTCAGAGTATTACTTTTTTGAGATTTAACATTCTAGTTTGGCTCAGCAGTCCTTTTTTGGACATAACCAAATCATTAGGGCATAAACAACTCAATGGTTCAGCGTCCTTAAGTATCTTTTTTTATTTATTTTTTCATCAATCCATCGCTTTAAATATTTAGCATGAACTCAATTACTATCCTTCCATCCAAGAGGTTCTTGATGGAGTATGCATCCATTGCCATCTTAGCAATCATCTCGAATGGACCTGACCACACTGCATCCAACTTGTTTATTCTCCCAAAGCCATGCATATTGTAATAGGCAACTCTTTTGCCTATTCAATATTATGATAAGGCCAGTCAGTTATAATCATCCACCATTTTTGCTCATAGTTTTTCTTTAAAGTCATATCAAATGCTTGCAATTGCATTTTGATCAGGATATTCATCAATCAATTCAGGTACTGCTTGGCACTCATCCATGATGCTGGTTCTACCACCAAATATAAAACTAGCGGCAATGCAAACTTCCTGCCATATAGCTCTCAAACAGCGTTTTTCCCATTGTCATATGATGGCTGATATTGTAGGCGAGTTACCAAAGTCAGGTACATTCCTTATGCAAAAGTTCTTCCTGCAACCAGCTTCCTCAATGTTGCGGCCATCAATTGACTCGTGCTACTAGTCCGTTTGACTCCAACCAGTAGGGTACAGACATGACTCCTCAGATCCCCATTAACTAATCAAATTGTGGGATCACATGGGACATGAAATCTGTTCCATTGTTGCTCAGCAGGACCTGAGGGCATCCATGTCAGTATGCCACTTGATCTAGGATGAGATCTGAAGTTATGGTAGTATCTACTTTTGCCAGGGCCTTTGTCTCAACCCACCTCATCAGATGGTCAATTGCAACTATGATGTACTTGACTCCTCCTGTGCTCATTGCCAGTGATCACATCACATCAATGGACACCATATGCCAAACAAATCCTGGGTGGACCAGTTGGTATCCAGTCACATTCTTATAAAGCTTGTGAAACTAGTACTCCACACAGCAAGCTAGATAGTCTGCGACATCATAGTTGATGGACTCCCAGTAGTAGTACTGGCGAATATGATTGGTTGTTTTTCTCAGGCCTCCATGCTCAACATTTTTATGAGCAGCTTAAATGATATCTATTCATTCCAATGGCTTTGAAAATAGTAATCATTTTCCATTGATCATCTTGAAATTTGTCCATCCATGGTCTCGGTGTTTTCCATCACTTTTTGAAGCACACCTTGGATTTATTGGGGCTCATTCCCAATTTCTCCATTGACCATTCTCTGGAATAGCTCATCCGCCTGCTGGTATACACCTGGACCTTTAGTAACTGTGATAAGCCATCCACATTCTGAAGAGAATTCCCAGCTTGGTGGACTATCCCATGATTGTAAGCCATGTAACTTTAATGCCCATCAGCCAGTCATCCTTCTGGTTCTCATAAGTTGTACAGCCAATGCAACGAGGAGTGGTCCATCACCAGTTTAAAATGTGTTCCATGGATATACACCTGAAACTGTTTACAGGCATAAATGACCGCAAGACATTCATGCTCAGTTATGGTGTAATTCCTCATAGCAGCTGAGAGTGTCCAGCTCACATATGCCACCCGATGTCCATCCCCTTCATTTACTTAGCTCAATATGGCGTCAATTGCTATTAATAAAGCACAGTTTGTATTACAAATTGTCAAATAAACTTGGATATTTCAAAATCAGAGAGCGATTAAGTACTGGCGTAACTCATCAAAGGCTTTCTGGGCTTCTTCATTCCAAACGAATTAAATTTTGGATCTTTCAACAAATGAAAGAGGGGACCAGCAATTCTTTCAAAATCTCAAATGAATTTTCTAGAGTATCTGACCATTCCAAGTAACGCTTGGATATCTCAGACACTATTCAGCACAGCCATTCGTTCTATGGCTTCAATCTTCTGGGCTTGCAGCTGCAGTCCACCAGAGTTGATTAGAATCCCAGATATTATAATTCTTTCTTGAAGAAATGGAACTTCCTCAGCTTAATCTTTAGGTTGGATGTGGATAGTCTATTAACCACTTCCTCCAATTGGTGAATTTGGTCAGTAAACATCCTACTGAACACAATTATATCATCCAAATACAACAGCACGCATGAAATCTTCAAGTCAACTAGTATGGCGTCCATGGCCTCTGGAACGTCGCAGGTGCATTGCACAGACCCTGGGGCATCCTCCTCGGCTGATAAGCCCCTGATCAGTAATTTTCGCGCATTTCTCTTGGTCTTCTCTTGGAAAATCGATTTGCCAATATCCTGATATCAGATCCATTGCAGAGAAATTTTTCTTCTCCTTTAATCTAGCACATCATCAATTTTTTGGTAGTATTTATGAATCCTTCTTTATAATCTTGTTCAGCTTCTGATAATTGATCACCACCCAATAAGAGCCATCCTTCTTCTTTACAATAAGAATTGGGCTCACTCAGGGACTCGTCAATGGAACTAGAAGCACATGCTTCAATAGTTTGCTGATTTCTTCCTCTACTACTGCTTCAGCCGCCTTTGGCCGTCAAATCAGTCTCATTCTGATTGGCAAACTTACCTGGTATTGACCTTGTAAATCACATCTCTTATGCATCCCAAATCATGGTCATCCTGGGAAAATACCTCCCAATACTTGTCAAATAACTTGAGCACCTCCTCCTACTATCCGTCCATCAGATCAGTGAGTTATTCTCAATTGACCAATATATTAATACTCTTGGTTAACCTGCCGGTGATACCATTTCATTGAGGGTCTAAAATCGTGAAATTTCCTCAATAAAGCTGTTGGGACTAGGTGAACAAATGTGACAATCTGATTCTTCTCAATCTTTATCAGTTTCTCAAATAAATTCACCAGGAGAACGCAAATTATTTCATGGCCCAGAATAATTATTCCAGGAGCCACCCAAGGCTATACTCTGGAATTTTTCCAGGGGCTTCTGACTTCCCCATACATCAGATCCTGTATCTCTAATGTCAACCCACGTCGACTATTATCTGTGATCCCAGTGGTATGATTCTTTCATTTTTGATCCCCAGCAAACTTCCCCATAATTCTAGGATTTCCGTCAGCCTTTCTTGTCACTTTGTAGGTCCAAAAATCATAGACCAATAGGATCAATTTTAAATATTTTTTATTTTTTATTTTTCTTTTGCAATGTGACTTTTGACCCTTGAATTAGGTTCAGAGGTCCTTCTTTTCTCCTTTTTCCAAACTGTTTCCATATGTTTGTAAATTTTATTGATTTATTATATTTCTGAAAAAACCAATTCATCAATTCCCCTGACATCATTGGAAGGAGTGAGCAATATATCTCAATCTATTAAAGTTAATGATCAATTTAATCCGATCAATTGATTGAAGAATCAATTGTGCAGAGATTCATTCGCTCTGATAAATTACAAACCATTAAAAAGCCTATACATATCTAGTACTAAAAAAAAGACTATAGTTATTCCCTCTTTTTGAAAATAAAAATCAGGGCAAATTATAACCTGAATTTTCATTTAAATTTATCGCTTTTTTGGAGAATTCGCCCCATGTAACTTTGAGATTAAACCTTCCCCATTGGAAGTGTAATTCGAAACTTCTAGACTGGTGCTCACTACAGGGGCACTCTGAGCTACACACCAGTGACAACGTCTATCACTACTATGGATTCTCATTTTACGCCTGACGAAGCTCAAGACCAAGAGCAAGGTAGCATTTTACGATGGGTCCATTCAACTGGAGCCCAAATCCCAAGATTACCCTCCACGTTGGAATTATGGGCCAACTTGGAATTTTATAGTCCTAACTAAAGTACTACCTCAGACTTTCAAATACCGCCTGAGGCTTTACAAAATATTATTAACTGATTGCTTGAAGGGGCCTTAATCCCTGGAATCCGTTCTACCCAATCTTGATCTAGTGCTGTACCTTCTTTATTGTGAGAAGTGCTGCAAACCTCTCAAATGCCAGGAATTGGCCCCAAGTAATATTTGCACCAACTCTCAAATCCTACCTTATACCATTTATTACCTGTAGTTGGAATGCACCACCAAGGGATGCGCAACCTACTAGAAGGACTCCAATCCTTGAATAATTACTTATTTCCGAATTTTTCAAGTCAGCCTCTGAATTTAGCTGAGATAATCGTGATGCTATCATTAGTAATTGGCCTTTCTCAATGAAGTACATCAGCAGTTCATTCAGCTCAATTATGGGATGTATAATTTTGTTAATGTACAGTTCCCTAAGAAAGTTCAGAAATTCAGAGAGAATGGAGAGAGGGTATTTCCCAACTCTCTGAGCGTAGTCAATCAATGGAGGAGGAAATTAGAACACATCTCTTACAATTGGAACAAATGTACTCAGGACTTCAATTCTGGGTTAATGAAGTAGAGAAAGCCTCTGGAAAGATGGGTCCTAATGAGGTTGAAGGACCTCATGGCCCACCTGGGGGTGTAGGACCCCATGAACCTCCCGGAGCTGATGGGCCCCGTGGACCCACAGGGAGTGTAGGACCCTCAGGGACCCCCAGGCGCAGATGGACCTCGGGGACCTCCAGGTGCTGATGGGCATTCAGGATTTTCCAGCAAATTGACTCTCTCTTAAACATGATGAACCACTTGCGTGAACAATTCTCTAAATTGGCTAAAGAGTGTAACCTAACCCCCAATGGGGTACCCATTGATCCCCTCATGTCACTTCAGTCATTATCTGATGAATTGATCAATCCAGGAAAATGGGCCAAGGATATTGATATCTTACTGCATGCTTGTGAATCAAAAGGGGAACTGCTCCAAGCGAAAATTGAGACATTGGAACTCAAGTACAATGCACAGCAGGAACTGATTTCGAGCTATCACGCCAATTAGATGAGAAAAGTAGGGCGTGCTGATCTGAATTGTCAGATTAGTGAAGTTTATAATGAAGATGTTGGTCCTTACCCTCAATTTTCTTCTCAAGCTTCAGATTCCACTTCTTATGTTTACACTCAATCAGAACAACCTGGAGTGCATGTTTTGACCATCAATGCTCCCATGAGTTTCAAGCCAGTATTTAAGGACAAATACTCACTGGGGGAAGGAAGCATTATCTCTTTTCTCTATATTTATGAAAAGGCATTAAGTGAGGCCACTGATCACCAAAAGATAAATTACTTGCCTAATTGCCCTACCTGATTGGCTCAGGATATTATGGTTCCCCACTTAATGACTTGCTCTACTTGAGCTCAGGTCAAAGAAGCGTTGATCAAAGAATTTAGGAGTGAGCAAACCTTATCCTCGCAAAAGCAGGCTTTTATGGGTATACAGCCCCACAGAAATGAATCCATCAAAGACTTTGCTCATTGGTTCTATCAGGAAGCTCAAACTATATTTTTATTTAACTAAGGTAAGCTGACCAGGGGATGGACAATACCAAACTAAAAATCGTAATAATAAAAATAACAAGGATTCAAATGAAACGCCCAAAATGGACAGATTGATTGAATCATACCTAACAAAATATCCAACCATGTGGGCAGCAAATACTGCTATCCCTACATGGTGGATGGGGAGGGGGGATTGAGGGGCTCATCTTTGGCTGCATCCATCTCATCCCAGAGTAGGTGTGTGTTAATGCAGATAGTAAGGGTGTGGGGGCATTGGCGGCATGGGGTTCAATATCCCTGATGACTGGAATTTCCAAATAGTTACCAGCCATCATTGTACCAACAATGTATTTGGACAAAGCGTCTTCCGTTTTGAGGCGGGCGTCTGGGAGTTTAACAAACGTGGCAATAATGGTTCAAGTTATTCTTTCTTTTGGATTCCGTGCTACTGTTACCACGTTCTGGATGGCTTCAGTGACGTTTTTGTGTAAAGTTTTTATGTTAATCTTACTTTGTGCAGTAAGATTTATGGGGATGACGGGAGGTGGAATTCCTCCTGCAAGCGCAGCCACAGATTTGGCGGCAGCTTTGTGAAGCGGATGGAAATCTGGTGTGGCGGCTGCTTCTAGAGCAAGTTGGTGGTCGCTGTAGTATGGTTTGGCATTAGGTTGTGGAACATATTTCTTAGGTGGAAATTTTGCATCCCATTCTGCATTACAGAGCCGCTTGAGTTGCAGCGTTGGTTCTTCAATGACGTTACCTGATTCATCGATTTCATCCAATAATATCCATGGATTTTGGTTTAATTGGGTTGGGGAATCCACATACGGTTGAGGTTTGTTCAATTCATTTGCAGATGCATGGGATCAAACTGGGATCCAATACAATGTTTGGTTGGATAGATTATTTATGGCATTAGGGAAAGGTGGATGCTGATTGGTGGCTGTGCAGCTGCAGCATCAGGCATTGGAGGAGGGGGAGGTAGGATTTTACCCCATGTTGGAGTTGGCGCGGGGTGGGTGGCGGATTGGTAGGCATCAGGCAAACTTTCAACGTCAGTGGAAGTTTCTGAGTATGGGCATTTGTGTTTTGAGAGGTCTAACTCAAAACAGGGTGTACAAATTGTCCGTCCGCCATCAACGTGGGCCCAGAATAGATGGTCGGGGGCATATGGGATGGTGGCACAAGGGGAAGTGCCAAAGAAATTTTCATAAATTCAGGGATGATTGTGGCATATGCCCAAGGCCTAGCGAGGCGTGTGGCCCCATTTTGGACCACAAATTGTAAGATGGGGTTGGCGCCGTAGGCTGCCAAACCTTCCATCAGCTCCTGGTGGAGCACTTCAGGGGGAGGGTGGGTGGGCAAACCAGCGAACTGGACCTTCAAGGTGGTGTCCGTTGGGAGCTGGGTCTGAGTTGTTGGAAGGGGAATATTATTAAATATTAGTGTCACCATTGCCGCAGTGGCCACATCATCTTCACAGGGGAAGCCAAATCAAAATATCCCTTATAGGGGAAGAAGTCAATTGAAACAGGCTGGTGTCATCACCGCCTGAGCCATTTTGATAATGGCTTGGTCGTCATAGGGAAAGAGATTATTATATTCAACCCTAAGGCTGAAATGCATATTGCTCCAGGGGAGCACCAGGGGGCAGCGGGGCACCGCTTGGGTTCAGGCGAGATGGGTATCAAGATCCTAAGGAGGAATGAATTGTCCTAAGGGTTTGGAATGACTGGGCGAGACAGTCTGAGCGATTTTCCTGTCGGACAGAATATGGAGGGGGAGCTTTGCTGCTGCCCCATGCTGGGACAGTCAGCGGGGGATCCAAAAACATCAGAGCAAGACTTCAGTGTGCAATTAAGTGTTTGCTTTTAAATTTACCAAATTAATTTGCTTGGAAAGTTATGCCAAGCAGAGAGAGAGTTTCAGCAAGCTCAAACTCTGGTAGCCTGTAATTGGTTAAACTTAATTGATGCAATTACTGCAGTTCTGTCAGCTTTTATTTTCAGGACTCAAATGCAAGTTTATCTAATCAGTGTAAAAATAATTTCTGAAGTATTTTGGACATTAAGGAGGCCTTAATGGAATTGCCTCCTCAATTCTTTGAAAAACCCCGAGTTTATGAGTCACCTAGCCCTAATTACCCCAAAGTCTACGCCATACCTGAGAACAATAGGGCGATCCAGTGTAACTACTGTCATCACTATTTCCATACTGAGTATTGTTGTTTTAAAAAGGAAGCAGGTGAGAAGAAGAAAAGAGATAAGCCCAATAGGATAATCCACCTTGATAATGATATGAGTGCACAGCAAGAGCATCAAAATTTGATTGAGTGTAATAAAGACGAACCTTTTTCTTATTCCTTGCCCTCCTTGTTGACATTATCCCCTAAGTTTAGAAGCACCATTACCCTATTGACTTCTGAGTGGATCAAGTTAATGCTAAAGCTATCATAGATACTGGATCCCCGGTGAACGTTGTCTCATCAAAAATTTGGTCAAATGGATCAATTTAACACACAATATTTATCATTATGAAGAATATGGCATGGCCAGACCTCAGAATACTCGGTCTATTGGAGCCTTTTCATCCCTTCCCCTAAAAATTGGGAAATTAGCTTTTACAATCCCTGCCACTGTACTCAATATTTTGAGTTATGACCTACTTTTAGGGACTAAATTTTTTAGAATTTGATGGAATTATCAATTGCCCTGACTCGTCGTTGTCTCTCTTGGGGTATAGAGTTCCCATACTTTTATCCAATAATGCTTCTACCTGATGTCAGTTATGTCTGCTAGAGGGAACAAAAAGGTCTTATTCACCTCAATATCACGTTGAAGATCCTCATGTACAACTACCTCCTACATCGGCTGATATTGAAGAGGAAATGCCTATTTTCTCCCCTGAGAAATTAGTTATCCCGCCAAAATCACAAGTAATTGTTAACACTTCTTTGCATTTTTCGATTCCCAAGGGACATTTGTTACAAGTTCAAGGCACGGTTAATCTTTCTGCTAAAGAGCTATTGCCTTATCCTAGAGTATTGAATTATGCTTATTCAGGATCATTATCTGTCTTATTGGTGAACCTTACTAATGTGCCAAAACTGGTAGATCGAGAGCATCCAATTGCTTATGTTAAGTTACTGCCCTTATCCTGTATCTATGATGTTAAACCCTTTGGGAGTCTATACGACTTTAGATTAGAAAGTGATCAGGAAATCCTTAATATAGATCCTGCTATCAGTAAACACCTCTCTAGTAATTAGGAAAACAAGTGCTTCAATTGTTAGATGATTATTCTGACATCTTTACTAAGCATACTTATGATTTTTGGAAGATGAAAGGAGTAATGCACTCTGTTGAAACTGGTGATCACCTTCCTCTTTGTGCGAAGCCCTATCATAAATCTAAAGTAGAAGATACCCTGATACCAAGGAGATGCATCAATTGTTGGAAACTGGATTATTGAAACCCTCCAATAGTCCTTGGGCATCCCCATTGTTATCAGTTAAGAAGAAAGATGGTTTTCATCGAGTCATGATGGATTATCAATGACTAAATGCTATTACTCGACAGGTTTGTTATCCCTTACCTAGGATTGATGATTCTCTTAGGTTGTTGGCCGAGTCCAACTATTTTTCGGCCATGGACTTAGCCAGTGGATACTGGCAAACTGAGTTATTTCTAGAAGATCTTGGCAAGTTTGCCCTGATATTGAGTATAGGGTTGTTTGAACCAACTCATATACCTCAAGGTCTAAGCACTGCTCCAGCAACCTTCCAAAGGGCCATGGATAGTTTGCTACAGGATCTATAGCTTACTTGCGTTCTGATATATTTTGACAATATTACCGTGTTCTTCAAGAATTTTATTGAGAATTTAGACTATTAAAAGAAGTTTTAGCTAAACTTGGGGCTCTTCCTTAAAACTCAAACCCTCCAAATGCTCATTCTTTTAAAATAAAATGGACTATTTAGGACATTAGGTTTCAGCTAAAAGGATTTGACCCCTCTCAGACAAAGTTCAAGCCATCCAACGAATGCCTCCTCCCTCTTCTTTACGGGATTATCAAGTCTTTCTTGGCATGGTTGGGTATTACCAGCAATTTATTCCTAACTTTACTAATATGGCTGAACCCTTATTTCACCTATTGCAAAAAGGAGTGTACTTATAACGGGGGTCAGCTTAAGAACAGTCATTCAATTCTTTGAATACCGCCTTGATCAAGGCACATTTTCTAATTCATCCTGGATTTGATAAGCCTTTTTTTTTACATACCAATGCAAGCAATGTCGCTATTGGGGCTATCTTATCTCAGTGTGATGAAGAGAAGAATGATCATCCTGTTGCTTTCTATAGCAAAACTTTGTCAAAGGCTGAAAGAAATTATAGTGTTATTTAGTGGGAATGTCTGGCAGTAATTCTAGCAATCAATAACTTTCATCTCTTCCTATATGGTAATTAATTCACTGTTATTAAGACCATTCCTCCTTACAGTGGTTGCAGACCATGAAGGATCCTGACGGGAGGTTGGCCCATTGGGCTTTAAGGTTGCAAAATTACGATTTTTCTATTGTACATCGCTCAGAGGCTCAGCACCAAAATGCTGATGGGCTGTCCTGACTGCCTATTCTGACCTTGGAACTAGAAAAAGAAGAACGCTTATACAATCTTATTGGATGACCTGAGTTATGGGATTGAGAAACTGAAGAGTATTGAGCCTTTATAAAATCAATTACCAAAGATACTATTATCTAAGATGGAGCCCATCTAGTACTAAAAAAGATGGAGCTTTGTATATGAAAGTCAATTCCAAGTGGTTTCCCTTTCTGCATCCCAACTCTAGATTATATGCTGTCATGGAAGGACATGAGCAAGTAGGCCATATTGGGTTAAAAAAGACTCAATAGTGGTTGAAGACTCGATACTATTGGAACAACATGACTGAGTTTATTCAAGAGACCCTTGACTCATGTCTTATCTGTAAAAGCCATGGAACTATCAACCCTACATATCAACATCAAGTTATTCCCCTGACTAAGGCGTTTGAGGTGGTCATCATTGATGTTGTAGGTCTTTTTCCTAGGGGATTGCTTGGCCATCAGTATATCATTATGACTGTTGACCATTTAGCTAAATGGGTTGAGGCCATTTCCATTATTACCCCTTCAGCTAAGACTACAGCGTTATTCCTATATCAGCATACATTTCTCAACATGGGTGTCCTAAGGTCCTTATGTCAGATAATGGGACTAAATTCACCTAGCAACTTATATAGGAGTTATCCAAATTATTTAACAATACTCAGAAATTTATTGTCCCATATAATCCATCTACAAATGGGGCCATTGAAAGAGTTAATGGGACCCTGGTCTTGATTCTAAGAAAGATGGCATCCACTGACTTAAATTTGTAGAGCTTTTTATTTGCATAGTGCCTTGTTTGCTTATTGGATGTGGGATCCGCCAATGGATGCCACAAATAATAATTTTAAAGTGATATATGTACTTTTTAATAAAAGTATTTGATACCACTTATTAAGGTTTTTTATGTTTTTTATTTATACAGGCAGGGAAAAACCAGAAAAGGTCCCCTTCTCAATACTAGTTTCTCCTATTTAAACTAGTTTGGATTTTGAGACCATGTGTAAAGCAAAAGAATACAAAGCTCAGTCTTCCAAATTAGGAAATATAGGTTTTCAGCCTATCATATTGAAGATAAAATTTTTTTTAAGGCAAAACCAACCTGTGTGGTAATGATTTGATGTATTGTATCCAATCACCATCAAGTAAAAACTTTTCACCTCAGTGGTGGGCGGACTCATGTGGTAATGATTGGTTAAACCTTACCCTATCATCATCGAGTAGAATTGTTGCACCTCAGGAGGGTTCAGATCCAAGTGGTAATGATTTGTTCATTTGCACTTAATCATTGATGGGTAAAATCTTTTCACCTCGCGGTGGTTCAGATCTGTGCAATACTGAACACCTTGGATTCGGCCAAGAAGTTGGAGTAATCCTATAGTTAGTTTTTACCTTTTTAGGCCAATTTTGACTATAATCCTTATTTCTCCGATAGTCAGGATTCTACTGAGAATCCACTAGGGTCTTTTCGCCTTTTGTACTCATATCATTAATAACTACAATATTATTCAAAGTTTGGGCAGGTGATGGGCCAATCATGGTAGTAGATTCAAAAGCACTCATACCTCCAGCATTCTTTCTCCTAAGTTGAGAAAGTGAATGTCCAACATTGCCCCCCTCAAGAATGTTGGGAGGGGTGTAGGGTCATAGGAAGCGGCCATGTACCCAGTTTATGATAATTCCAGTGGCCAGAGAATCTATAGAATACTCATTTCCTCTCTTATACGTGTTGGCGAATGGCCCCTCCCAGATTGATCCAAGTTTGCCACTTTGAGGAGTTATTCAATTGTGGCAATATAAAACCTTATCCAACACTTGGAAAGAGGGTAGGGGAGCTCGGAGCTCATCGGCAGATTGGCCTTCTTTAGTAACCATTCTAGCTAGATTGGTCATAGCCTCCAATTGAAGCTGAATGATGTGGTTAGCTAACTTTCACATGGCTTTCTTGGGTTCCTCTCCTCTAGAGAAGACATCCTTAGCTATTAGAGCAGGTATGCCCGGTTCCCTGCCATACAAAACTTGGAAAGGGGACATTTTCAAAATCTGGTGATAGCTAATCCAGTAAGCCATAAGTGCGCTTGGGAGATATTGATCCCAATGTAGGGGATCAGATGAAGCCATTTTATGTAATATTGAAACCAGAGTAATATTGGCTCTCTCTACTGTACCATTGGTTGAGGGGTTATATGGAGCTGAGAACAGTTGCTGGGCTTTCATGGAAGCAGCTAAGGTTTTAACTACTCTGGAGGTGAAGTTTTTTTCATTATCGCAGAGTAGTACTTGAGGGCACCCATGTTGAGTGAAAATATTTTGATGAATAAAGGTGGCAGTGGCCTTAGCAGTTTGGGCTGGCAACGCCACAGCTTCAACCCACTTCGTGAAGTGGTCGATGCCTACCAAAATGTATCTGTTTCCACCTGTGGTTTGAGGGAGCGGCCCTACTACGTCCAAGCTTATTGTATGGAATGGCTGCTGCAGGGTAGTCAGCTGATATTGATATTTAGTTTTGAATCAAGACTGCTTTTCACACATAAGGCAAGCATTAAAGACTTTGACAATAGCTTCCATGATTCCTTCCCAGAAGTACCGATCCTTTATCCACTCATAGGTTTTCTTTGCTCCTCCATGGCCTAAAGTTGAATGAGCTTCCAGGATGACAGGTACACGTTCTGAGGGTCGTAGGTAAGGCAACCACTTCGCCCCCACTTGTTTATACAATTTCCCATTTTCTACTTTTGTTTTACAGGAGTACCAGGCCAACATCTTCTGTATAGGTTCATCCTCATCTTCCCAGTCATTTGGGGTCATTAAAAGATCATAAAGCCACTCCGCTTCACTGTTATCTAGGTGAAGGATGGGCAGCCGAGTTAACCCATCAACGTTCATGTGGCGGGTTCCAGCGCGGTGTTTGATCTTCATATCATAAAGCTGGAGCTTTAGAGCCCAGCGAGCTAAGCGCCCCGTAGGGTCCTTCATGTTATGCAACCATTTTAAAGAGGCATGGTCCGTGATCACAGTGAAAGAGGTCCCATATAAGAAAGGGCAATAATGCTTCACTGCGAGTAGAATGACGAGACACTCCTTTTCAGTAACACTATAGTTGCGTTCTGCCTTTGACAACATTTTACTAAAATATGAGACAGGATGATCTACCCCTTTTTCATCCAGTTGAGCTAGAATGGCCTCGACGGCGTAGTCTGAGGCGTCTGTAAACAAAATAAACGGTTTTCCTTAATCAGGATGCCTTAGGATAGGCCGTTCTTGCAGCAGCAACTTCATTGTATCATAGGCGGCCTTCTGTTCAGTGCCTCATTGAAAAGGGATATTTTTTTTTAGTAAGCGAACAAGGGGCTTGCTGAGTTGGGCAAACTTAGGGATAAATTGATGGTCTTACCCCATCATCCCCAAAAATATCTGTATATCCCGTAGGTTTTTGGGGGGAGGCATTCTGACAATTGCTTCAACTTTATCTTGTATGGGTTGGATTCCTACTCAAGGAATGGTATGTCCGAGGAAGTTTAATTTCTTTTGGAAGAACAAACACTTTGAAGGCTTTAATTTGATAGTTGAGCGTCATAAGCGTTGTATACCTATTCCAAATGATCAAGGTGTTCATTAAAGGTCTTCAAAAATATGGTAATTTCGTCAAGGTAGATGATAACGCAGGTTAACTTGAGATCCTGCAAAATGTGATCCATCGCACGCTGAAAAGAAGCAGGTGCATTGCACAACCCTTGAGGTAATCGCATGGGTTGGAAAAGACCTTCACTACATATCAACGCGCATTTCACTTGATCTTGAGGAGATAGATCCATTTGCTAATAACCACTGGCCAAGTCCATGGCATAGAAAAATTTTTTGAGACTGAAAGCTGGGCCAGGGTGTCATTAATGCGTGGGATAGGATAGCTATCCTTTTTTGTAAGAGTGTTTAACCTGCGGTAGTCCATAACTACCCAGTAACCTCCATTTTTTTCTTAATTAGCAGTAGGGGGGAAGACCAAGGGCTTTGCGAAGGAACTAATAACCCCGCGTCTAATAACTGCGTGAGTTCCGTCCTCATTTGTTGTTCTTCCACCTTTGACTTGCGATAAGGTTTAGACCATATGGGATGAGCATCACCCACATCGATGGAGTGACACCAACCCTTCATGTGGCCATAATCATTGTCCAACTTCGAGAATATATCACTATACTCATCCAGAAGAGTTTGCACTTTCTCCAACTCATCTGAGGTCAGCTCATCCGAAATATGGACGTTTGGCAAGGTACATACCAGGTTATATGTGGGCAGGCCTAAATCTGCCATTGAGCCAATAGAGTGGATTTGTTCAACTTCCTCCACAGGGAGTAAAAACCCTCGGCCCACCTCCTGGTGCTTCTTTACAGTTATGTCCTTTTTGGTGAGGTTTCCCAGCAGTAGAATAATAGGGATCTGATAGGCTGGGTCTAAAAAGCCAGGCAATACCAGAGGCTCAAAAGGGCTAACTCCATCAATGCTTAAGAGGTGTAATAAGCAGTGGCGTGGGATTTGGAGTGTGATTTTCATGTCTACCACTCGTTGTTCACCCATCTTAATCACCACCTCATCTGCCGCATAGAAAAGAATACCATCACTAGCCTCCACTGAATTGGGAAATTTCTTAGTGTTGCACCCAGAAGTGACATAATGTAAATACAAAGCGGAAGAGGGGTATTCAATTAAGCAGGTGTAGTCATTCTTGATGGGTTCTTTGTTAGATAAGATTAATGTAACTTTGTAGTTCATTAAAGATAGGAACCCTTGCTTCAGGTTGATGATGCCATGATATTTAATCATAAATTGAGTACCTATGAGCATATCATAGGAGTTATTATCTAAGGCCACAGCAGGGGCCAATAGGATAAGCTTCCCAACGCGTATGGGAAGAGAAGAGTAAGCGCCAAGAGCGCGGGTGTTGTTTGGGCCCGCAGTTCCAAATTCCTTAATACAATCCAAGTCAGGCATCAATTTAATCTTTTCATCAGCCGGGATGAAATTACAATTACTGGAGAACCTGTATCCAGGATAGCCATTACCCAGACTTTGTGAACAACTACTTCAACCTAGGTAAGTGTGCTTCCAAAGTTTGCTGACAACGCTAAGACCTCCTTGAGATGCAAAGTGGAGGTTAATTTGTGTGCGGTCTAAGGATGAGTCTCCATAATAGACTGCATGGTATGACTTTGCTGTAAAGGGTGAATTAGACTTGATAGGAGCTGATCAGCATCACTGGCTGTGTCAATAGTTTCCATACAACCTATAACCTGGTGGAGGTAAGTTTCCTCAGGTATGGTGGTTTCATCTACTTCTTCGGCGTTTAGGCGATCAGGGACCTCCACTTCCACAGGAGCTCCCAATAAGTAGTATCCAGCATCATCGTAACCCCCTCATAGTCAGCCTCTAAGGTATTCTCAACCATGGGCAAGGTTGTAACTGAATTGGGGGATATACCCTTAGGGCACGCACTTGTTGGCTGAATGGAAAAAGAACCCTCAGTAGGGATCTCTACTTTACGTTGCGCTGAAGCTGCAGATGTTGCAGAGAGGATAGGCCTAGGTGGTCTTACTCCCAATGGTTCCATAGGCCGTTGCTCTAGCTTTTTGAGACGGGAGAAAAGCTAGCTAGTTGCTTCTCAAGAGCAACTAGTCATAATTCAAGAGAGCTGCTCACGTTTGCAGCCTCCATTACTTTTTTTAATAATTTATCAAAGTTTTCAGGGGATTGACCCCTGTAGTGAGCACCAATTTGTGGGATCTGCCAACGGATGCCACAAATAATATTTTTAAAGTGAGATATGTAATTTTTAATAAAAGTATAAAATAACACTTATTAAGGTTTTTTATGTTTTTTATTATACAGGCAGGGCAAAACCAGAAAAGGTCCCCTTCTTGATACTAGTTTTTCCTATTTAAACTAGTTCAGATTTTGAGACCATAGGTATTTGAAGCAAAAGAATACAAAGCTCAGTCTTCCAAATTAGGAAATATAGGTTTTTGGCCTGTCAGATCGAAGATAAAATTTTTTTTTGAGGCAAAACCAACCCGTGTGGTAACAATTTGATGTATTGTATCCAATCACCATCAAGTAAAATCTTTTCACCATGGTGGTGGGCGGACTTATATGGTAATGATTAGTTAATCCTTACCCTATCATTGTCGAGTAGAATCATCACACCTCAGGAGGGTTCAGATCTGAGTGGTAATGATTTGTTCATTTGCACCCAATCATTGATGGGTAAAATCTTTTCACCTCGCGGCGGTTTAAATCTGTGCAATACTGAACACCTCAGATTCAGCCGAGAAGTCAGAGTAATCCTATAGTTAGTTTTTACCTTTTTAGGCCAATTTTGATTATAATCCTTATTTCTCCAATAGTCGTGATTCCACTGAGAATCCACTAGGTCTTTTCTCCTTTTGTACTCATATTGTTAGTAACTACAATATTATTCAAAGTTTGGGCAGATGATGGGCCAATCATGGTTTTAGATTTAGAAGCACTCATACCTCCAAAATTCTTTCTCCTAGGTCGAGAAAGTTAATGTCCAACATTGGATAAGCTACCACTGCATTATCAGGATGTCCCCATTTTAAGTGTATATATGAGCGGGAACCTTTAGTCCCTTCTAGTGTTCAGACAATCCATGGAGAAAGCATCCCAGAAAATTCTAATTTAATTATAAGGAATTGATCAACGAGATTATCTGTCTTCAGGCTCAAGCAATGAATTCAATTGAAACAACCACACAAAAAGAGACTCAAAGAAGCAATCAACACAAACATGTCTTACCTGAATACCATATTGGAGAATATGTTATGTAGTATCATTCTTGGCCTGGTGGGCGGACTAAAAAGTTGGGAACTAATTGGTCTGGTCCCTATAGAGTTATATTTCAAAAAGGATTAGAATATTCAATTGTTCATAATGATACTGGTATAGTGGTAAATTGTATTCACCCTAGGTTTAAGAAGTCATCCTCCACTGTGATCAAATCTTGAAGGGGGAAGTGTCAGTTTTTCACCAAATTTCTCATATTTCTGTAAAAACACTTCATCAATTCCCCTGACATCATTGGAAGGAGTGAGCAAAATGTCCAACATATTAAGGTTTAATGATCAATCTAATCCCAATTGATTGATTGAAGATTCAATTGTGCAGAGATTAATTTGCTCTGATAGATTACAAACCATTAAAAGCTTATAAATATTCCCTCTTTTTGAAAATAAAGTTTAGGTCAAATTATAACCTGTATTTTAATTTAAATGTATCACCTTTTTGGAGAATCCGCCCAGTGTAACTTTTTAGTTTAAACCTGCCCCATTGGAAGTGTAATTAAAAACTTCCAGACTAGGTATACTCTGACCTACCAGTTATCATGGTTCAAAATCTTATTCTATTAAGATTCAACAATCTGTTTGGTTCAGTTGTCCTCTATTAGGAATTTACAAAAATCTTAGGACATGACCATCTTAATGGTTTAGTGGTCCTCTGGGAACATTGAAAATTTTTTTCTTTTTGGGACAATACTTATTTTTTTTAGTATTGACCTTCTTCACTATATGACCAACAGCGCTGTTTCTTCACATATAAGCAACACTTGCCGACTTTTGGCAATACTCACAAATGTTTTTCATTCATTAGGCCTTCAATCCAGACTTGTTTTTCATCCAACAGGTCCTAATTTCATTTCATATTTCACCAACTGATACTTGAGACTTCGTATCTCCCACAATTGTGAGTTCCTCATTAATTGGCAGTTCCCTTCAATTGCTCTCATTGTTTTTCTCTTAAATGATTTTTGGCATTCGTTGCCATCCAAAATGCTAAAATAAATCCATTGATGGCTCTGAAAATGATCCCCTAATCACGTGGATTGATATGGGAACGTTAACTTCATCTAAATCCGTCTTGAAGTGATGTTTTTTGTCTCCAGCATTTTCTGACTCATTGATTGAATGATATTAGGTCAAACAATTCTCTCCACTACCTTGGATCAATCGTTTCCTGCTTTGACCTTGTACTATTCATTAGTATTGAATCCAAACTCTTAATTGGTTGCTTCCCGTTTCAATTTTATCCAATGTCTCATCTAGTGTCTCATCTAACACCTCGCTCCTTGGGACTATTTCAAGTAGACCCAATTTCAACCTGAGTTGGCCTGATGATCCTCAGGACTATTTCAAGTGGGCCTAATTTCAACCCAAGTTGGCCCTTCTGATTATTTTCTTCTAAAGTTGATATCCGGTGGAACAGGGTTCCTTGCAGCACTATCCAGTTCCATAACTATCCTGCAAGTCCTTTTCCCAAATCTTGAGTTTCTTATTAGATTTTTTCACTAGTAGCTCCACATCTGAGCTGGGTGAATGCGATTGAACATGTTCCATTCCTGTTCATACTTCAATGATGTTACTTTCCCCAGTAACATATTGCCAAAATTGGAAAATCTTCATATGAAATCATGTACTAGTATCTTATACTCAACTATAACCCCTGTAGTGAGCATAATTGCTAAAATTTATAGGGTTCTTGATTATTCTCGGCTGAAAAACCCTAAATTAATTAACTAAACAGGTTTGTTGTGCAATTATCTGCGTTGTATGATAGTAAGATGTATTCATTTGATAATAGTATGGAGACTATTATCCTTATTTGTATAAGGTACTAGTATTAAGTCCAACGCTTGACCAGTATTACCTCTCAAAATACTTAGGATGTCTTCAATAGGGATTCGTTCCATTATACCACCTAACTCAATACTCGCTCAGATCCTCATTAACGGTTTCTCTCTGATGACACAAAAGTGGCAGCAATCCCCAATTAAGTTTAGCTTCTATTCTCTGGATACACACTCAGATCCTTATTCTTTATCCTAAAGAGTCTCCCAAATAAAGCAAACAGCAATGGTATTCTTATGAAAAAATAGAACTTGAAATGGATTACAGTAAAGTATATTATGACAATACTCTGGTAATTAGTGTGGTGACTAATCTGGTAATTAGTTTGGTGACTAATCTGGTAATTAGCGATTTTATTATTTGAATTCTTAGGGGAATTTATAGAGGGAATTTGGTGCCCAAACCTTAGTTGGCACCTCATCAATGAAATGGTAGCCATCACCATTGAATTACCCATCATTATCTCCTCAGCGATGGTCTTCCCCATCCTGTCTAGGATTCCGTCATTGGACATTTTCAAGACCTAAAATGGAAAGAGTTGGAAAACGTGTCCCCAACGTTTTCCTCTCAATCCCAGTGAGCCACCATATTTGGCAAGTGACCTGCTTAGATAATGTGACTTGTTACCCATTAAGGCAGTTCATGAACCAACTGATTGATTTGCTAGTTACAGGTGGCATCACTAGCCTCGCAACTGATCCTTAAATTCTCAATTGGTCAGTGATAAAACCCTTGACCAATCCCAATTGGTAAAACTGATAGTTAATCATTGATCAACTATCAAATGCCCCTATTTCGTCAGCAACCCTGCCCGACGAGATCTTAAGAATTCACCCAGATCAATCCCTGACGGATCCAACCCAGGCAAATAACCAAAAGTCTCAGACATTGTTACCCCAAAATCAGGGTCAACCAATATCCAATTCACTTCGCTATCTGGAATTATCCCCTAGCGACCCCTGGTAATATAGTCAGCTGGTAATATGGCAAAAATCCCAACACCTTCATATGACCATAGTCATTATCTGATTTGGAGAATATGTTGCTATCTCCTTACTATAAAGTATGAACCTTTTCCAGCAAATCTGCCATCAGCTCATCCGAAATATGGTCATTAGGTAAGTTACATAACAGGTTATCCGTTAGCAAACAAATATCCAACGTAGAGCCAATGAAGTGGATACGTTCAATGTTTTCTATAGGGACCAATAATCCTATTCAAATCTCCAGGTGTTTCTTTATAACCACAACTTTGCCATTGAGGTTTCCAAAAAGGATAATTATAAGTATCTGGTAGGCTGGGTCCAGTATACCAGGCATTACACGAGGCTCCATGGGGCTAACGCCCTCAATACCTATAAGGTGCAAAAAGCAGTAGCGTGGGATTTGGAGCGTGATCTTTGTACCAACCACTTTTGTTCACCTGGCTTAATCACCACCTCATCTGCCGCATAGAATGGAATACCATCACTAGCTTCCAAAGAAATGGGCAATTTTTTTGTATTTCGCCCAGAGGTGGTATAATATAAAGGAAAAGCGGAAAAGGGGTATTCTACCTGAAAAAGAGTATATGTTCTTACTGGGTTCTTTAAAGGATAAGGCTAACGGGAATTTGTAGTTGAGTAAAGTGAGAACCTTGCTTCATGTTGATAATTCCCTCATTTTCAATTATAAGCTAGGTACCTATAAACATATCATAGGTGTTGTTGTCTGAAGCCATTGAGGGGGCTGATAGGAAAAGCTTCCCCAATATGAATGGGAAGGGAAGAGTATGCCCTGATGGCACGGATATTGTTTGAGCCCGCAGTTCCAAATTATTTATTAAATTCCAAGTCAGGCGCCAGCTTTATCTTTTATATCAGCTTAGAGGAAATTACGTTAACTGAGGAGCCATTATCTAGGATGGCCATTACTCTGACTTTTTGAATGACCACTTCCACATTAGTGAGTGTTCCTCCAAAGCTAGGAGACAGAGCAAAGACCTCCTTGAGCCAAAAAGTGGAGGTTAGTTTATGAGTAGTCTCTGGTATCTTTATAGGATGGATTTCATGGTATGGGCTCGCTGAAAAGGTCGAATCAAGCCATCCAGGAACAGATCAGCATCGCTGGCCGTTCCAATAACCTTTGGAGACCTTAGTACTTGGTGGAGGCACATGTCCTCAGATATGGTTGTCTCCTCTACTTCTTCAGGATCCAGCATATCTGGTATAACTACTTTGGCATGGGCTCTTAGTACATAGTATTTAATATCCTCATAAACCTCTTCAGACTAATCATCAGAAGGGTTGTACACAAACATTGGGTGATGATAGAAGGGAGTTTGGAGGAAGAAGCCATCACTTTAGTAGCTGTGAGGCCATCCACAGCAATGATCATTGGAGAAGCAGTCAACTTAGTATGAGCAGCTTTGTCCTTGAGCCATGGTTATTGGGAGTGAAGTCATTCAGAGGGAGAGGTTTGAGCTTCCTCATAGCTGCAGGTTTTAGATTAGAGTCATATTGAAGAGATAGCGTCTTGGAGGGGATGCTTTAACTAAGCCAGTTTTGGGTTAATCAGAGGCTGTGAGCCTTGGTAAAACAAGTGGTTTAACGTTATTTACCTGGTCCTTAAGCTCATATAAGGTGGAGGCAAATGACACCTGAGAGAGGGGTTTAGATCTAAGTATAGGCTTTGGAACCACTTGAAGAGGCTATTTGATGGCACAAGCTAATATTGGTGGCAAAGTGAGGGCTGAGAGCGTTGCCCCATTGACGAAGATGCACTCTGTAATATAAGCTTGAGAACCTCAGGTTGACTGAGGTGATGGAAGATCACGTTTAACTGCACCACAAGTGCTGGGCTCAGAGTAGTAACCAGCATATCAGTCAACATAGCCAGCTTCGTTGGGGCTTCAGTTAAGCACCCCTTAGTAATACAAACCTGTGGGTTCATCACAGATTCATTTGTTGTTGCACAGGTATAAAAATCAGCAACGTCTAACAAGGCCTCTTTTATGTCACAGACTTTTTTAAAAGTTTGCTTTATGGAAAGTTTATGATAAGCTAAAGAAAGTTAGGAAACTAACCCAGTTATCATGGCCGCAATGGCATAATCCAGGTTTAGAGTGTTTGACGCTGACAAACTCTGAGCAGCAATGTAGAATCTCTCAGCAAAGGCAGTGATCCGTTCATCTTCATACATACTAAAGCGCATAAAGGTTTGTTTTTCCCTGTTTAAACTCTGCTTAGAGCCAAATTCCGCTATAAGAGCTTCTTAAATATCTGCCCATGTGTGTAGAGTATCCATATAAGGGAACATTATTTCTCAATCCAGGTTATTTAAATTAGAAAGGATGTTCGTGACCTTCTGGTGGTCGGTCGCCCCTTCCATGGCTGCTTCATAAATGTATAAGAATGAAGCGATACTACCCTCGCCTGAGGTGAACTTGTCCTTCAAGGGACACATAAATGGTCTCTGTTCAAGTTTTTAAGCCTTGATAAAGCGCTGGCTAGTTGTTTCCAAGGGCAACTAGCTGGGGGATTGGAAGAAGAGGGGAGGTTGCAAGGGTATACACCAACACCCTCTATTTTCAATAATTGTTTGTATCTACTACCCCATGTAGTGAGCACCACTTGTTAAAATCAGGGTTTTATATGGGTTGCAGGTGCTAATTCGCTCCTGATTTCAACAATATGGCAGGAGAAGTATTATCTCAACTTCTGGAATAAAAATAATATGGGTTTTCCACTAATAAATAAATAACATCACCTATAAGTTAAAATTAAAGTTAGATTTTATCACCCTTTTTTATTAAGTGGCAGTGAGCGTATTAAGAACGATCCTCTTCCAATTCCACAACTTAGTATTTTATTTGAACTCAGGGCTCAGACAAATATAGGCATAAATTCAATATTAGCTTTGACCCTATTTAGGAAAAATGGGGTTGTCGACCTATCAGAGCATTCAAACTCACCTCACTTTGCTGAAACGGCTTATGGAGGGTCAATTTTAGGTAAGACAAACCCATAAGGTAATGATCTGATATTATTTACCCAGTTACTGCAAGAGAAAATATTTGCACCTTGGGGACCCCCACCAAGACTATAAAAGGGGTGGTCCCCGCTTTGGTGTTTGAATAAAACTGGCAGAAGACTGGGTAGGAACCTCCTATGAACTCCCCAGATTTCAGCGTATTTTTGGTGCAATTCTCTTACCTGAAATCATATTATTTACCTGAGGTGTATTAGTAAAAATGTTACCCCAATTTGCGGGGTTCCACCAGGAATTGACCAGGGTCTTTAGGCCAATTTCTTCTATCTTAGGAGTAAAAACATTATCATTATCAGCTTGGTCAGGTAACTTATGATGAGAACAAAGTTAGAGCTGGCGTGGGGGTAACTCCCCCATCATTTTTACTATCTACACCCAAAACATTCTTTTTTTATTAAGAGGACAGGCAATTGTCTGACAATGTATAAATAGATAGAGTCACCTAAGGTTGTGGCTTCACCCAATATTAGGGTGAAGTTTAACAGGGACCTTAAATATAAGAATTACAAGAGCACCCTATAAGATTTAAAGTATGGGGTAGTTTTCTTTTGAGACAGGATATGGATTCCCTCCTCTCTGTGCACTTATGTCATAGAGGAGAATCATTCTCCTCAAGCAGTGGGCCACTCAGGATCAAGAAATAAGGGAACACATTATGACCTATAATTGGCCTGGTTCCATCAAGGATATCCTGACATGGGTTTGAAACTGTGTCACATGAAGGCCACTTCTAGTAAAACCAAACTGAGAGAAAGAGACCCCTATATTTTTTACAGCAGGAAAAAACTTAAACTTCAGTCTATATAAGCTTCATCATAAAGCTCAATAGGCTTCAATGAGCTATGGTGGTCTTCATTCAGTTTACTATGTTCTTTATATTCATCTTCTGAAACTGACTATAATAACAACCAAAACTGCACCACTGTTTGTCTTTCATGTATTCTCAACTTCTGGAATTAAAAGGAGATTGTGAGTGATTGAGGCCCCAATTTGCTTTCCAGCTCTGGGATGCACGCCTGGAGATCCTCATAATTATATTAAATTTTTAGTGGTCTACCACATTAAACTTAAATTTGCTAACCTTATGAACCATTACTAAAGAACTGCATTATAAAACTTAATGAAAATTTAAGGTCACATATACATGGTTCATGTACTTAATTAAATTTTGCAATTAATCCTAATATGATTGATATAATTCAACCCTCTCACTGAATAAAAATTTATTTTTGGCTCTTAAATTCATCAAAGCTTTTTAGCCAATATTTCCACTTTTTATAACTATTTTAGTCCTAGTCTGTACCATAATATAAACTAACTTTTTATATAAAATATACCTTTCTCTATTGGACGCATATATGTGTTTTTAGATTTACATCTCCTTCATGCTTTGGATGCATATATGCATAAAATCATTGAAAGGTTTAATATAGGTTGCAATTTCTGCTAAACTATTTTTAGACAAATAACCTGTTCTCTCAGGTTTTTAAAAGATAAAACCTTGATTATTTCAAAGCTCTTTTATAATACAATTTCTGCCACTAATCTATTGAATAGTAGAGATAGCTCGTTTATTTGCTTTAAAAAAATTTAAGGAAGAATGTAAAATTTAACAAATATGTTCTATTTTTACTCATATAGTATGTATTTAATCATACTAGTGGATTAAGTGTATAAAGCTTGTACAAGTTACCTACAAAAGCTTTATTGAGTTTCATGAAGTAGTTCTTATGAAAATAGGCCATAAAGTTGCCAAATTTAACATTAGCAGTATAGACTATTAATGTCCTACTTAAACACTGCAGATTCAATGCATAAAACCCCCAAGGTTGATGAGCATTCAATAGGGTGAACCAGGTCTTGTAGTAATACTTGTGGTGCTATGCCCTTCCTACCAGGATACATAAGCCATGGCTCTTCCCCACGCGCAGTTTGCATACAACAACGCTTACATTTTCTCCACTAAGGTTTCTCCCTTTGAGGCTAGCTTAGACTATAACCCCTACTACCATATTGATCTTTGTTTGTCTCAAGTGGTCTTATAGTAGAAGAAAGCATAGTTAATATCTGAGATACCCAGATCATCATAATAGAGCATCTTTCAAAAGCAGTTAAGATTACATTAAGTTTGCTGACTAAAAATGGCACCCAGGACATGGCATTAGAGTTGTCTCTCTCATAAAGCTTAGTACATAAAACCTCAACATAAAAAATTCCTCAAAAAAGCTGGCCACATTTTCTTGACTCCCTATGAAGTTGAAAAGGATTTAAAAAAATTTTTTGTATAAAACTCACAACACTGAAAGCACCACAACCCATTTCACCCTTCACAGATATCTATCTAAATGTGGCTTAGGCCCTCATCACTTTATCCCATTATTGTTGGAAACTTTCAGGAAGCTGTGATAGAAACAATTATGGCCTCATGGAAGTTCCACCGCTCAGTAAGTATTTAAATGCGTGGAAGGGCTATCTCTCTAAAAAACAATTAGATATGAACTAAGGATTGCAACAAATGCAATGAGCTAATTAATAATCTCCAAAAACCCACATAAAGGTTTAATTTCCTCAGGTAGTTGCAGCCATCATCGCCATCAAACTCCCTTAAAATCACAAAAATTACGCCCTAGTCCATTTCCTTGGAGGAGAGATATTATCTGTTTTATTGGGGAAGAATCATATAAGTCCTGAGACTCAGCCCATCCAGCAGGACCAAAACCAGTACCTCTTCAGGTGCAAGAGGAGTCCCAGTATTCCATTTTCTCTATTCTAGATGAGTTACTTGGCTCATGTGGTGGATGAACGATCTATAACTGCCTTGCCCAAAGGAACCTCTTTCTATGCCCCCTTTTACTCCTCTTCCTTATTAGAAATAACAGAAGGTTTGCCAGAAAAGTGACTAGTCCAGAGGTCACCGGCGGTTCCCTAGGTTCATTTCACCAATAACATAGTTACTTTTAATAACCAGGAATTGTAAAGATCGGCTTTAAACACCCATAGAATTAAGTGAGCGTAAAGAATTGGATCAGGTAAAAATTGTAAAAAAATCCTGGAATGATCCCTGGATTATATAATCCGCCCA
Organism: Massospora cicadina; assembly: GCA_022478985.1. Lineage (NCBI taxonomy): Eukaryota > Fungi > Entomophthoromycota > Entomophthoromycetes > Entomophthorales > Entomophthoraceae > Massospora > Massospora cicadina. The sequence goes on from JAKSZP010012067.1 coordinate 41,229, forward strand.
AGGTTGCTCCAACAAATCTCTTAGTCAAAAAAATTATGCAAAGTGGTTCTACAAACCCAAACTCCAAACCAATCTGTCACTTATACATTCAAATTCTTGAGTCTTAAACAGGATAAACAGGTCTGTGCAAAACTGCATGACTGATCAGCGCTCTTTTAAAGTCTTGATGCTAGAAATAACTTCTAGAAAGAGTTTACCCGACCTGTAACACTCTCATTTGCCCAACTAATATGAGCATACACTATGGGCCTCAGTCTAATGGCAATGCTCTAGGACCCCCTGATACTCCCACCTATAAAGGCAACAGCTCCATTAAGTATTGTTGCCAGTTCACTTTCTTATCTGAACTTTGCTAAAAACTGCTTATTCTCAAATTTACTTGACTAAAGTCTCAGCCTGTTGCATTATGTATTAACTTTTTGAAAGCAATTAAGAAAAAAACTTTAATTTCATAGTATTCTAATATTATTGAAGGCGCTTCAATCCAATGATCTTGTAAGCAACTCAGCCATGGCTGAGCTTTTAAGAACCTTTGCCCACTGATTATCAACTTGATCTGCCGCGCAAACAGCGTGCCTCATTGAATTCAATGTGCCCACCAATCAGCCACTGGTTTATTGTCATCTAACCAATTAATGTCCTACAATTATATTGATTTATCACACCTCTTACAAGCTGAACACACTGGTGCATGATCAGCTTAAGCCTTCTCTATCCATGCTATCCAGAGCACAGCACTTATGTGGCCCCACCCCTGGACATATAAGTGATTTAGATGAACACCATTTCTCCCATTTAACTCTAATAATCCGTTCAAATCAAGTCAAAAACCACAAACCAACCCCTGAGACCATCATGAGCACAAATCAATCTGATTTAATTTAAATTGGAGTTAATTTAATTAGATTATGTTTTTTTATCTGAAAAATCCTGAAAATTACTGAAGCCTGAATTAAATCCAAATTACTTTGATCTTTCTACCAATGACCTGAAACCATAAAACCTAAAGGTGTCGCTGTTTCCTTTCTCTTCCACCCCTTGGTTTGTCCATGAAAGACCCACGGTTACCCCATCTATAGCCATCTGGCTGCTATGGGTTCTTTAATTATGTTTTTGAAGTATTATTTCCACAATGTAAAACCCTATTATCACTCCTCAGAGTTATCAAGACGACTGTGCCCCTAGTATTATAACCCTTTTGGAATTTCTCTATATTGAGATATGCCTTGCTTTTAGGGTTATGATTTATTTATTACTAATCTTGATGGTGAATTCATTATTTTTGTTAAATTCAAAATATACTTAGTATTTAAAGCTTATTCAATATTAAGGCAAAAAATGATTAATATAATTTACTAAGCGATGCTTTATTGAATCAAAGATCCAAAAAGCCAATATACCATACTTTAAAACTCTGATAGTTTTCTCATAATAACGCCAATATTACAACCCACCAAAATCTGATATCATCCCAATAGTTCTCTACTGAATGATGAGATAGGGAAAAATACCTGATCCTACATAACTTTTATCTTGATTCGCCCATTAACCACCTATAATACTCACTCTTTATTGGCTCCTACATGGCAGATAATAATAACCATTTAACTGTGCTACCTTTATTAATCTCAATCCAGCCTCAACTGATATATTTTGATCTACTACAAATCTAAATCAGTAATGTGCCATCACCTTCTACATTCTCAAATCTTATACACCCTTACACGTGGCATACGCCTATCCTTCATCATCATCATCTTAATTCTCCCCTAGTATTTTTACTATGTGCCAACCTTTTTACTATTACAATATTTCTTACTCTTCATATTTATTTTTAAATAGTAAAAGTCATTTAGCTCTTTGGTGTAGTCTTACTTATACCAATGTTTAGTGAGCTTTCTGCGTAGTTGTTTTATACAGTAAGCTGAGAGATTGGACTTTTCAACTGTTGGCTTGTGCAAGTAGCGCGTAAAGAGACCTCGCGTTACACAAGTGGTGCTCACTACAGGGGGCTGTAATATAAGAAGATATGAATTATGAAATGGAAGAGCTCTGGAGGTTATATGAAAGAAAAATTTACCCAAGCTAAAACATATAATGTGATTTTTTAATTAAAGTCAAAGCGTTCTAGTCCTCTGATTAGCAGAGTGAAGCACTGAGCAAGAGTAAAGAATTGTAACCTAAAATGGTCACCTTTTCTTCATTACAACAAACAACAACTCTATGGGACCATCTAAAACTAAAAAAACAAACAACAACTCAAGATAATTTCATATTGTGCAGCTGGCGTTAGGTATTATCTCTCCCTTACAGATAAAATTGAAGAGGAAGAACAAAGGCTGTACTCAGATTTTCACCCATAGATAAAGTTAAGCAGATTTATTACCACACCCTGGTGCGGCTCCTGAAGGTATAATCAGCCTTACCTCCTGCTTAAAAATAGAGATGGACAAATAAAACTGAATGTATAAACCCTTTAATAAGGAACCTAAAATCAAATTTACCTTTGAAAAAGCTATGACTTCCCAAATAAAATAAATCAGCTAAGTTAAGCACCTGCAATTGAAGAAAATACTCAGAGAAACAAGAGATCAAAAAAGTCAGATCCAGCAAAGGAGTTTGAGGATAACGCAAGGGCTCCTTGAAATTTAGACGCTCTAGAAACTCAAGATCTGCTACAAAAGAAATCAAGTAATTTTTGCATCTGACCAAAGTCTCCTCCCAATAAGAGAATCCAGCTCTATGAACAGGATGCCTCCACAATTACCTTGCTTGCCTATGATGAAGCTCCTCGCTATTCTGTCAACAGAATACTTACAGCTAAACTGAACGCTTATGCGCCCTTTTTGTCTCTCTGTGCAGACGCTCCTCACCTTTCTGATGATGGGATTGGAACAGCCAAAATGAATGTCTCAGTGCCCTTATTGTGCCTTTACACCAACGCTCCTCGCTCTATGACATAAACAAAAACAGTCGACCTGAATTCCTTGGCGCCTTTGCTATCTCCTAGTGCCAAAGCTCCTTGCTACTCTGAAATAAAATTGGAACCATTGAAACACCCTTTCGCCTTTTCATCAATTTCTTTATTCCTAAATATTTTTAATTTTTAATTAAGTTTTAAAATTAATTTATATTTTCCTGTTGGTACCAAAAAAGTTGAATTTCTCTAATTTGTTTCAAATAGGTCAGGAAGAATTTAAGAAGTTCCTACCTGACTATCTTTCTAGATTTAGGCAAGACTTTGTTCCAAATATTTTACGTTTGATGCATTGATCAACCCAAGTTACCAAATTACCTTCTCTTCATTATTATAAATCTTACCTTGGATCTACCCACCTGACGCCTCCCATTTTTTTTAAATTTAGCTGTCAATGAGTAAACTTCATCAAGAACTTAAGGCCAAATGTGAATTCCCAATTGTTGTTTTGAGTTAATCAAGCTATAGTAAAGGTTTTCAAGACCTCATGCTCAGGAGATCTGGCCTGGCGTTCCAAAATCCCTATGCATTGTCCCCTCCAATATGCTGGCCAACTTGCAATAGATTTGCTGCATCTTACAACCACTTTTCTACCTTCACCAAGCGTGATGACAAGTTTGACCACATAGTTTTTGTGATGAAGCACCTCATTGCCACATTCCTTAAGAAAGCACAAATTAGAGGCCACCATCATCAAGGTCAAGGAGCTGCATGTAGTTGCTTGAGTGAAACCTTCAAAGATAACCATGTTCAGGGGGACTCATGCCTATATAACACCTTTGATGAAGTTGACACCTGATCATTACCTAAACTATCCTTCACCTTAGACTTGCTAACAGATCTTCTTTCCATCAACAACTCTGAAGTGGTGGGTAGAGCTCTAGTGATGGATGTTAATCTCAGCATCTCTGGAATCAATTAAGGGGCTCTAAAATACATGTGTCATGCTAAGCGCATCATTTTCATCAACGTTAATATCAGTCATGCTATATTAGTGCAAATTGTCAAAGGTACCCTCACTGTAAGGAGAGTGTCTATAACTCTAATGTTCCCAGCGTGGTAGTGCTCAGTGCACAAGGCCAACGCCAAGGAACTAGCCGTTAGAATAAAAGTTACTAGTGCTTAGAAGAGGGTGCTGGAGCAATAATAACTCAAAGGTGAGCGATCATTAAGGTAAAAACCCAACCAAAAATGGCGCGGTGCACTAAAGGAGAAGTGGTAAGCATCCCAGGTTGGAGGGAACCTAGGAGAACCAACGGTGCACTAGGTGATAACTTAATCATATATATAAAATTTAGTGTTAAGGTAGCACAAGACCTCCTCAAAGAGGTCTGCGCACAGAATGTCCGAGATAACATAAATAAAACGGTAAAATTGGGAAAATTTATTGTAAGAAGTCGATCAACAAGGAATGTGGTCGCGGAAAACATATTTAAACTTTGTCAGGGTAATTTAGAGTCTGCTGAAGTGGTCCCAAGCACCTATTCCCCAATAGGCAGACACTACCATCCAAATTTGGTAGAATACACCAAAACTGACTTCACTCAGGTCTTTGATTGCAGATGGATCTGACCTGAACGCGTATTTTGTAAATGGAATGAGTATTAAAAACCCCATTCCTCAACTAACCAAATTGAACCATCCACATCAATTGAATAGACCATCCATCTTAATGCCTGGGCTGACACAAGGGGCTGGCCATTAGGCACCTCATTAGTGCCATTTGGGCATACTTGGCCTGTACCCAGCGTTGGTATACTGTGTGTCTGAGGTCGGAGAGGGCCTGAAGCTTAACCTTCTGGGCCTCCTGTCTCCCAGCCTTACCTTATGGTTGGTCCCCACTATCATGTCATTTAAACATGAAATTACCCTCTCCTCCTGACAGGGCTCAACCCCCTCCATGGGCTTGCACAAGGGAAAAGCTCTTGTGAGCTGGGGCCAACTTCATAGTGGAAACTGTCAGTTTGCGTTGAGTTAAGCGGCCAGGGGGAAAAGCTTGTGAAAGGCTTTAATCAGATCTTGTGCATGCACACAGTCATGCACTGGGACCCAACTGTTCTCTGCAGTGTCAAACCCCTTCCAAAATACAAGGTACTCAAGTATTCTCTAACATCTCGAAAGGCTACTATTTCTTTAACTTCCCACTTGGGAGCCCCATCCATGAGATAGGCCCCAGGAGTCTCTGGTGAGGGCCCCCAAACAACATCAATTTTTCTATCATGAAAGACAGAGAAGATCTGAAATAAAGAAGGAAGATCTAACTGGTATGAGGCATGGCCCACTTTTCTAACAACGTGGTAAGGGCCAAACTCTTTGGTCCAGCTACTTGCATGGCTGCTTGATAGGGATGTTACGAGCATCAAGCATCACAAGATCCCCTTCCTTGTACGCAGGACCCGCTTGGTGTTTCCTGTCAGTGTTCTCCTTATACACTTGCATTGCCGCCTCTAAACTTGTGGAAACCCCCTGGTGGACCTTATTGATAGTTTTGGAAATATTCACCACCACTTCAACCTTAAACCCACAGCTGTGCTCTATGTTAAAGGCGGGGTTAAAGCCATGGTTGGCAAAAAAAGGGGAACAACCAATTGAAGAATTTAAAGTTTTGTTATAGCTAAACTGGGCCATAGGAAGGTGAAAAACCAAATTTGAATGATCCACAGCAATGTATCACCGCAGAAACTGTTTTAAGCACTGGTTCACTCGTTCCGTCTGCCCATCTGATTGAGGGTGATAGGCAGTCAAATAGCAGGGGCGAATCTGAAGAGTTTTACACAACTCTTCCCAAAAGATGGAGGTAAATTGGGGTCCCCTAATTACTGATAATCTCTTGGGGAAACCCATAGAGCGCAAACACATGAGTGACGAAGAGCCTAGCCATCTCAGCCGCGGTTATTGTAGTTCTGCAAGGAATGAAGTGGGAGAACTTTGTAAAGCGGCCCAACACCACCATGATGGAATCATAACCATCTGAGGTAGGTAACTCCACAATGAAATCCACCAATAGAGAAGTCCAGGGCCCATCAGCCTTTTGGACTGGTATCAACAACCCTGCTAAAGGTTGCCGATTGGGTTTCATCTGATTGCAGATCAGGCACTCTTTACAATGCCAACCCACCTGAGCAGGCAAGCCCTTCCAATTGTAGGTGCGCCATATTAACTCCAAGGTCCTTGCTTTACCAGGATGACCAACGGTGAGTCCATCATGATGGTACCAGATGATTTCCAGGCGCAGTGGTCCAGCAGGTACCCAAAGGAGCCCCTAAAATCACACCATCTCATGCTTCACTTGATAAAACCTGTATAGGTCCTCTTGATTAAAAGCGCTCTTAGCAAGTATCATAGTATATTCAGCTGATAGCGGCTGAGAAAGTACCACCTTTATGAACATACCATATTCCTCCGCATTTTCCAGAGGTGCAAGCGCTGGCCTTTTGGCCAGGGAGAGGGAATTTGGCACACAATTTTATTTGGCGGAATCATCAACTGTGTGTTATGAGCTTTTACCTCCTTGGGATCAGGAGCTAAAGCAGTGTTGCGGCTCAGTGCATCCGCCAAACCATTATTCTTGCCCTTGGTGAACTCATAAGAGAATGCAAATTGGGCAAGGGTCTCATGCCAACAGGTCTGCTGCGGATTAGGACATGTGGGGCGCGGTAGTACAGCAAGGCACAGTGATCTGTATGTACACAGAAATTATGGGAGGAGCCATGAAAGTTGTGACGCCAATAAGTCAGCGCCTCCACCACTGTAAGTAGCTCTTTGTCATAAATGACTTAATTCAACTCAGGCAAAGACATTTTTCTAGAAAAATAACCCACTGGATGTCTATCCCATCTTCGCCTACTTGTAACAAGGCAGCTGCTATGGCGAAGTTGGAGGCATTCATAGACACAATGAACTCTTTGGAAGGGCCGACATGGCGAAGGACAGACGTGGACAACGGGGTGCACTTCACTGCTTGGAAAGCATCCTCCAAAATGGAGGACCACTGAAGCACCTTTGCACCGCTAGCCTTATATAAGGGTGCTGCTACCTCAGAAAGAGCTGGCGTAAACTTTTTGAGGAATGTATACGTCCCCAAAAAGCTTCTCAATTCTTTGACTGAGGTGGGAAGTGGCCACTCACGAATAACCTTCTCCTTGTTTGGAGTTATCATGTGTACTTGGTCAAACATGACGTTGCCCAAAAAAGTGTCCTGGGACTTAAAAATTTACACTTGCTTATCTTCATCGTAAAGCTGGCTGCCTTTAACCTCTCCACCACTTGCTGAAGGTGTACTGCATGGGACACATGATCAGGAAAAACCACAGGATATCATCCATGTAACCAAATGCGCATACCCCTAACAAGTCCCCCAACCCTGAAACAATGCGGCGTTGAGAGATAGCAGGGGTATTCTTAAGTCTGAAGGGCATGATCTGAAACTGGAAAATCCCTTTCCTGGTAAAGAAGGCGGTTAACCACTCTTACCCCTTTTTAATACGAATCTGAATGAACGCATTGAGGCAATTCAGCTTGGAAAAGACATTAGCCTTCTTCACATAGCGCGCAATCTGAGAATCTAAAGGGATGGGATGTTGTTCTGGTACAGTGACGTTGTTGATGTTTCCATAAACTACACATGGGTGTAGAGTACCATCAGCCTTCTCCACAAAGAAAAGTGGGGAGCAAATAGGGGAGATACGCTGAAAGATGGCACCTTTGGCCAACTGCTCCTTCACCCATACATATAAAACCTCTTCCTCCCGGACAGTTAATGGGTAAAGGTGGGAAGATATACGCACCTGATCCACAGTGAGCTTGAAGTTGCAATCAAACTCAGAGTGCTCAGGTAGTGTGTTAGCAGATGCTGCATCGATGGAATATTCCAAACCCTCCAAACAAGAAGGTATAAGAACCTACACTGAGGGCTTCAGCAAAGGGGTAAGACTGAGGGTGTGCATATTAGGCCAGTGGGGCAAAATGCCCTAAAAGTTAGCTTCAACCAAAGGAACAATCAACTCATGACCATTCTTAAAGTTAAGTATAGGGCATTTTCTTTCAAGTTAGTCCTGACGTCAACTTTCGCCAGAACCTACACACCCAAAATAATAGGGTACAGGAGGTTTTTGACTGCTTTGAAGTGACCAGACAAGTGGTACTTGCCAACCTGATAGTCCACTGTTTGATGATCTTCAGAGTGGGAATACCTTGGGTGCCCCTCCCTTAACCATAAAATCTAGTAAGTAACTCAGTCCAAGGTATTCGGCTATGCTCTGGTACATACAGTTTTCAGAGGCGCCAGTATCCACCAAAATAGTGGTGCTGAGTTTCCCTAAAAAAGGAAAGGGCAGAAGTCAGTAGAAAATACCCGGAATGGTCTTTATTTAAAGCGAAAACGCCAGTAAATCACCACCAAACACTTCATCTGCCAATAACATGTCATCCTGGTATGATTTTGAATAAAAGAATGGAGAGGGACAATTGGCCACTCTTATTACTGAGACCACATATCCCACGATATCTTCAGCAGGGGCATAAACATTATTATATTGTAAAAGCTGCTCTTTTTCAACTTCCTGAGTGCTATGAATCATGGAAGAGGTCAAACGGGGATTTTCTGGGGTGATTTAGTACACAAGAATAGGTTCCTTATCTGAGACATAAGAGAGAAAATATAGTTCATAGATATACATTGTGTTTTCATTATAAAACGCATCTTTAGCTGTGAATGACCCTATTACCATAACAGCAACGAGATGCCCAACGTTATCTAAGGCCAACACCCCCAGGGCCATCTGCACCAATTCTGCTGGCATCACCTGAACGTGCTGTCAAAGTAAAATCTGTTTATTAAAATTACAATTGGTAATTTTGGCGGAAAGTTGGGGAATCATGACTTTCAGACCTCTAAGCAAACCATATCCACCAGGTACAATCATGAAGGGTGGGTACTTCCAAGTTGGAAGCAGACAAAATAACGCCAAGATGCTCCAACCCCTAGGAAAATGAGGAAACAGTGGTGCAGCTGACCACAGCCAAAGTCCACAGCTGGCGCCCACTGTTTGTATTTTGGAAAAGTCCCATATGAAAAGTTTGTGCACATAAAGCATTAATGTTGGTCAACTAATGTAAGGAGAGTGTCTATAACTCTCCTGTTCCCAGCATGGTAGTGCTCAGTGCATAAGGCCAACGCCAGGGAAATAGCCTTTAGAATAAAAGTCACTAGTGCTTAGAAGAGTGTGCTGGAGCAATAACTCAAGTAAAAGTGAGCAATTGTTAATGTAAAAACCCCATTAAAAATGACATGGTGCACTAAGGGAGAAGTGTAAAACATCCCAGGTTGGAGAGAACCTGGGCGAACAAGCGATGCACAAGGTGATAACTTAATCATATATAAAATGTAGTGGTTTTAGTAACACAAGACCTCCTCAAAGAGGTCCGCGCACAGGTTCATCTGAGATAACATAAATAAAATGGGAAAAATGGGGAAATTTAGTGTAAGAAGTCGATCAACAAGGAATGTTGTCGCGGAAAACATATTTAAACTTTGTCAGGGTAATTCAGAGTCCGCTGAAGTGTTCCTAAGCACCGATTCACCAATTGGCAGACACTACCATCCAATTTGGTAGAATACACCAAAACTGGCTTCAATCAGGTCTTTGATTGCAGATGGAGCTGACCTGAACGCGTAATTTTGTAAATGGAATGAGTACAAAAACCCCATTCCTCAACTAACCAAATTGAACCATCCACATTAATTGAATAAACCATCCATCTTTTTGCCTGGGCTGACACAAGGGGCTGGGCGTTAGGCACCTCACTAGTACCACTTGGGCATACTTGGCCTGTACCCAGCGTTGGTCTACTGTGTGCCTGAGGTCAGGGAGGGCCTGAAGCTTAACCTTCTGGGCCTCCTGTCAACCACCCTTATCCTTGGGGTTGGTCCCCACTATCATGGCATTAACCATTTAACTCACAAAACCCTACTTTTATGTTAAGCCATATCTTCGCAACTCCTCAAACATGCCTCCTCCATCAATCTCTCATCATTATGGATGATGTTACCCTCCATAAATATGCAACTAATGCCTACATGTCAAATTTTTAAGCTCCCACGCCCGCCATAGTTGCTGCCCTACTATGTTGCCACACATACCACAAGTGCTTAATCATTACCTTGGTTGTTTAGCCAATTAATCCTGGCAAAATCATTGTCACCCTAGTCAAGGATTGAGGGGTGATCTGTTGGGAATTACTCCTTTTTGGGTGAAGCCTCATGTTTAAAGTTACAAATTTGTTTATTATTATAAATAATGTCAACTTAATAATCTTTGCTGTTAACATTGGCTTACTTAAAGTTTTTTTTTAAATGAGGAAAGCTGACTAGGGGATGGACATTTCCGATGCTCAAATGAGCTAAAAATTTAAAAATAAAAATAAAATAAAGGCGAAATGAGACAGACAAATCCTCATAAACTGGCGCGACGTTCAAACAAAATACACCAACCAAGTCAGAAGTGAATAAAATTCTATCTATTCATGGCATTGGGTGAAGGGGGATCATGAGGCTCTTTTTCCTCATCTGTTGTGGACATGTAGTGGCTTAAAGCTTATATCATTGGTGTGGGCGCATCATGGAAGTTAGGGTAGAGTTAACAAATGGGTGCTTTCAACTCAATATGTGTAAAGAGGAGGGTGAGAATATAGTCTGTAAGTTCTTTTTCAGCCTCAAGGCGTACTTTAGGTAGGGTGGCGATGGTTGCAAGGTTGTTGTGGGTAATGCGGGCTTTTGGGCTGAACTTTTCAACCGCCACAACCTTTTGAACAGCTGAATTTGCCGCCTGTTAGTATTGGAGGTGGTCTTTTCTCTGTTTTGGAAGCATGATACTAGGTAGGTTAGGAGGTGGCAGGCCCATAGCCAGTACTGCAACTGCTTTTGCAACAGCTTTATGCGTTGTGTGACATTCAGGGAGGCAACTGCCTCTTCTGCTAGTTGGTGGTCACTTTTAATTGGGTGGCATCAGGGCAAGGCACATAATGAAGCTTTGGAAATTATGCTGTATAATCAGAGTTGAGGCATAGTTTGAATGGAGGGGGCACAGCTAATTTGGATTCATGGATGAATTCACCCAATTTATCACCTCAATCAAATAATCCCATGGATTTTGGTTGAATTTAATTGTGTTATTTGAATATGGGTTATCTGTTGCATTTGGCTGGGAGGATGATTTAGAACTTACTTTAGTCAATTCTGACTCCTGATTGGTGGGTTCAGGAGAAGAGGTTCGTTGAGATATTTTTTGGTTGGTCTATTCAGTGGTTGCTGTGGCTACCACTTTGGGGGAGGGGGGAAAGGATAGTGCACCATTCAAAAAATGTTATTTGATCAGCTATGGATTGATCATGCATAGAGTCAGGTGTGGATGCCACAGATCTTGAGATGTAGGGGCAGCGCCGTTTCAACTGGTTCAGTTTGAAACAGGTAGGGCAAATGGTGCTTCCTCCATCACTCAAGCTCAAAAAGGATGGTCTGGGGCAGAGGGGATAATGGTTTGAAGGGGATTGAGAGGGCTTTTTCTATTGATACTGGACAAAGTTGTGAAGGCGCGGGGCCTATGAGGTGAGTGGCTCCATTGGGAACCACGAATTTTACCTTGGGATTAGAAAATATTCCAATAATCCAGCGATAATTTCTTTAGCTAAATTGTAAAGTGGTAGATGGGTAAGGAGGCCTGCGACCTGACCCACAAGGGTGGTATTAGTGTTCAATTGGATATGAGTAGTTGGAGGGGAGTGCCCTGGAACACCAGGGGGATGGTACCTGCTATTGCAGCATCAGCTTCACTTGAGAAGCCAAGATCAAAATACTCTTTGAAGGGACAGAAATTAATGAAGCCTGCAGGCTGCATAACAGCCTGGACTAACTCAAAAATTGCCTTATCTGAAAAGAGGATCAACTTGTTATATTTAACCCAAAGGACAAATCACATGTTGCTCTGGGGGAGCACAAGGGGGAAGCATGGTACCGCCTGGGTTCAGGAGAGATGTAAGGCTAAGTCCTTAGGTAAAACATAGCATGCTGAAGAATTTTGAGGGCTAGCTGATCCAGCCCGAGAAAGTTTTGGCAATGGGCAAAAAATATTAGGAGGTGGTGTACCACTGCCCCACTTGGGTGCAGCAGGCGTCAAATGCATTGACATAGGTAACTTGGATAGGGCGATGAAGAGTGGAGCTATTTCTACTAAAGTTAAACTATTATTAGACCAAAAGTGAAAGAATCAAGAGAGAGTGAGTGACATTGTTTACTTATTATTCAATGTTTGATTGGGATTAAGGCCCAAAATAACTATTATACCTCTTTAAATGATGCAAAGTTGGGCCAAAGGCCATAATTCATTATCAATCACAAATTTTAATGCACTTAGTGAATTCTTATGATAAACAAATTTTATAACAATGCAAATTTTGTAGAAATCACTCTACTAATAATCAACTGGCAATGAGATAGGGAGATTATCTGAACAAACTTAATAACATCTCAATCCGTTCCTGTAACCACCTATTAAACCTTACTCTTTCTTGGCTCGCCTATTACAAATAATGGAGGCCACTTAACTGTGCTATCATTAATGATATTAAACAACCTTCTCTAATGAATCCTGATCTTTTATAACTCTGAAACTATACTGTTCCATTAACTTCTACATTACTGAATCTACTTCCACCCTCACATGTGGTATGCGCTTATCCCTCATCACCATCTTGATTCTCCCCTGGTACTTTATGTATTACCAGCCTTTTTATTTATAGAAGTCTTCTTGCTCCTTATATTTATTTTTATATAGTTAAAGTTTTTTAGCTATTTGGGCGTAGTCTTACCTATACCAAAGATTAGTGAGCTTATTGCATAGTCATGCTACATGGTAAGCTGAAAATCTGGACAGGCTAAATTTTGACCTGTGCAAATAGTGCATATAGGGACCTTGTGTTACAGGACCTTAACTGGATCTTGAGACACCCAGATTGGAATCCCAGTCCTTTTTTTATTAGCTACTTCCATGACATATTATCCTGACTTTTTATGCACTTTTGCATTATTCAGATTTCAAGTTTATTAATTAACATTGTATAGGGTACATTGCATCTTTTGTTTTTTATACTTTCAGGCTTTTTGTCAATAAAATAAACAATAGTATAGTTGGACCACAAGCTGGAATGACACCTTTATAAATTATACATGAGAGTTTCTAAATTTTCAGTTATGATATTCATAATACTGGCAAATGGTGCTTAAATCCATTGATGTCTAGTTGTAATTGTAATATGTATTATAGAGAAGAGATGATAGATTTAATGGCCTCACCCTAATGCGTAGCTGACATGCAACTAGATTATGGAATTCTAGGTAAAATCAGGAGGCGTATCAAGTTGAAACCTTTCATTTTTGACAAACATAGCTACAAAATTGAGATTATGGTTAAAAAAGGTTGCTACTATGTTTCTTTATTAAGGCAGCCTTGGATGAAGTTTTTGATTGGCATTTTATGTAAATGGGGACTCATAACATACTGGATATTTGACTTAAACAGGTTAATAGGATTTATTTGTCACATTCCAAGGCAACTTCCATAGTTCTTTTTTTAGTACTAGACTTCATAGTTCTTAAAGACAAAGAGGAAAGATATAATTTTACCTTCTCTAGGAGTAAGTCTCCCTTACAATTTAAGTTTTGATCATTCATTTTTTTAAGTAGGTAAAGCATGAATAAAAATGGGTTAGTAAGACCAATTCTCAGTTCATATTGACTCAGAAATATCTGTGTCCTTAATTCCTGTCCATCTGTAGCTTTAATTCATTAGGTCATCATGTATATGAGTTAGATTACTCAAAATATTGTTAGAAAACGCCTTAGTAAATAGTTTATTTTCTTAGATTAGAAATTTCCTATTCATATGTTACATTCTTATAAAGGCTTTGCTATCATAACTTAGTATTATCTTCCTGAGAATATCCATATGTGAAGAATGCTTCTTTCATTTTTAGGTTGAGACCCTGAGGATTTCAGGTATTTCTTGACCTCAGGAAGAATCAAAACTATTGATAAACAATTAAATAGGCTGATATAAACAAAGATACAGGGGACATGGGATGGAAGCAGTTAACCAATTATATACCCTTAACTGACCAATATAATTTTTGCTATGACAAAAGTCCTTTTAGCCCCTTGGTCACAGGAACTTGATATTTGGCAATGGCAACTAATAGGCTTCTTTTACAAACAGACAAAAGAAACAAAATTGATACCTGATACTAATATCAGATAACAGCTCAGTGATACCAATGATGACTAAATTTCTGATATTTTAGCCTGAAGTGAATTAACCTTTCTGAACATTGGTGATCAACTTGAATACTAAAATTTTTAGTGAACAGCCAATTTTTAATCCCAAACTAAATGCAGAGTGCAAACTCCTCAAAACGGCGCCACTAACTGAACCTGGAAATCAAGATTACAAAAAAGATTAAATTTAATTAATAAACAATGAAAAAATTTGATTGAATAGGATATGGGGATCAGACAAGGGAAAACAACATACTAGTTAGGAAGCATCCACATTAAGATGAGGTTACCACATCAAAGAGATCAAATTATTAAACTCTGAAAAGAGAAGAGAAGATAAAAGAATTAATGATATCAAAGATAATTTTTTAGTAATAATAGGGCTTAATCAATTGGGGGCGTCCACACGTTTTATATGGTAGTGCCAAATAAAAAAAAACAAAAATCACTGTATTGCGCCTTGGCGGTTATCCTAAGCAACCATATAAAATGGGGAAGGAGGGTTGTGGTCTATTATTATCTTGGATCAGACGGATGCTAGAATGGCTTAATTGCTGAGTTGAATCGGTGGTTTGGTCAGAAGGTAGACAAAGGTCCTAGCATTATCCTAAAGAAAGCATTTAGTATTTATTGCCTTGACATACTGGGCAAGTTGAAATTCAACGTATTTTATAAATTTTGGTGCACAATAAACTTTAAATTGTTGTTACATATGAGGGTAATTTTAAATTTAATAGAGCGATTTTGACTGCATTGGGCTTGAACATCCTACAACAAATGAAGCTTCTTTATTTTATCCCAGGATTATTTGGAAATTATTTAAGAAATTTGGGTTTGAAATGCTGTTTATGATCAGCTTTCATGGCCGCATGAAAGGCATAGCAAAGTGGAACATTGGTGGAGGCAACGGCTACTTTGATGGCAAGCTGATATTGGTTTAGTAAACTTGGTAACCTTTGTGGGGATTTAGGCGCCAATGAGCGTTGTATCTAGGATGCTGGGAAGATTTTATTCAATCAATAAAAAGAATTACCTTAACCGTTGGTAGTCCTTAGTAAACAATCTGAGAGTATTAAGAGACTAGAAACAAATAAACACACCAAGTACAGCAGCTAATTTTCTGAGGCAAGAACATTTGTCTATACACTGTCACCCAAGACAATATAACAAAGTATTGAGCAGCAATCTGCTCAGGAATTGTTTAAAAAGATTAGGTTTGATTGTCTGGTACAACAAGAGCTGCGGCTTCAGCAGTTGAAAGAGGGGAGGGATGATAAAACTCTACTTAAGATCAGGCAATTTGTCAGTGTTTAAATAAAGGAGGGCGGAGGTGTGAAAGCTGCTCCAACGGTGAAACAAGGGAGCTTGCGCTTTATGTGGTCTAACTTAGAGCAAATGAGAATGAGGGTGTACCCATTCTTAAAGAGAGCCCATATGGGTGGCCAGGGGCAGAGCGGATCACTTTTTGATGGGTATTGCAAGGTGGGTGTCCCAATGGTAAGGGTAGATAGTTTCAAAGGCGCTAGGCTTTATAAGGCAGCTAGCTTCATTTTGAACCAAAAACAGGAGGTTAAGATTAGTGTGGTAACCAGTCAAACGTTTCAAGAGCTCATGTCAGATCTGTTTGGGGAAAAATGGTTGTTTGATCATAAACTGAACCAACTTATTGGTGTCTGATATTAACTGAGTGCTAGTGGTTGGGTTGAGGATGTTTTTAAAATAACAGCATTGACAAGATGGACATGCTTAAAGAATCACTAAATAAACACATAATGGCACACTTGATCAGGTGTTGTTTATGAAACCAGCAGGCTTGTAAACCGTCCGGGCCATCTAGATAAAATTAACACTTGTTAAGTGAGAGGTTCCCATACTAGAGCAAAGGCTGAAGTGCATGTTTCTTTGGGGAGCACCACGATTTTTTAAGCACCACTTAGGAGCATGTGAGGCGTTGGGATAATTCCTTAGGGGAATAATGTGACCTGTGGGAAAGGTGGTCTATTAATGACAGCCTAAAAGCGCTTTAGCAGAAGCTAAAAATGCCAAGAGGTGTCAAACCACCACATGCTGTGACAGTAGGCGTCTGATTTAACTAAATTAAGATTTAGAGTTGGTTGAATGACAAAAGTTTGTTTCTATATACTTTACTTTACTTATCTACTTACTTATTTACTAACTTTCAAGTTTGTCCTGATCAAGTAAGTGAAAAAAATAAAAGAGAAGGATCAATTCTAGATTTCATGACAAAGTACAATATTAATTAAGCTCAAATATCTTTTTAAATTATATATCTTGAAAAATTTTAAGAGTACAAATTACTTCAATTATAAAATAAAAAATTCTTCTAGATAAAAAAATTCGATTGTTCTTTATTTAAACTTCAATTTTTTTATGTAAAAGTAACTTAAGTAACAGGTCTACGATCAGATAAAAATCAAAGTAATGTCAGTAGCCAGTTTTGGGACCCACTTGTAAAAGTCATTTGCAATGAGGAACCTTATATATCTATATACTTTGCAAGAAAGAAACTGATCAAGTAAATGTTATTTATTGTCTGGGAGTCTGACGTTATAACAAAAGTTCCATTTGGTACAACAGACTAAACTTGAAGGGTTTGAATATTCAAATAACAATAAAATGAGTTTAGAACCAAATTTAGAAATTATTATCAGAAAAATGTCTGAGAATATAGGAGATTACCAATCATTGAAACTAAAATGTGAGTTTCTTGGCATTATGAAATCTTTATACTTATCATTGGCAAAAAAACCCTGCACATAGGGGTATAACGTTCTAGAAGGTCTTGAAAGCTCACTTGTGGCCTATTTGATTAGATATAATCAATAATATCAGCTATCAATTATGAATTAAAAGTTCCAACAATGAACAAAAGTGTTGCTTCACCAAACTGCAAAAATCTAAGTGCTCTATCAAGCCACAATAAATTACAAATGCCAAAATAAGCAAAGCAAATTGTCACAAAATTGCTCTTCTGGTGACAGTGAGCTCTTCTGGTTGGCAGGCTAACCAGTATGAAGACTGGTTGGCCCTTGCCATTTTTCCTTAGGCTCGGGATAGCAGCACCAGCTGACCCCTTGGAATATCACCCACGCCATTTGGGGATCCCCTAGTCTAACCCCAACCAACGAGATAAATTATAAACTTAAATCAAATGGTAGATTAGGAAAAGGGAGATAACTATTGAAAGGGAAGCGCCAGGTGTTTATACTATTTATAAAAGTGCTAGTGCGCCCACCGCTGACCTATCAACTTTCTGCTGGACCTTCCAACCACCCATTCTTCTCAGCCTTCCACTGCGCTAATCTCTTCCCAGCGTCGACCCTCTCATCTCATCCCCCCAATGTCCAAATTAGTTTTAGCTCATCTTTAACCTTGAGTTACTGGTGATCCATATAATTATTATAATAAATAAAGAACAGATTTGAATTCAACCTTCAAGTTGATTATTATGCGCTGAAAACCTCTTCAGTCGCTCACTTTGACTTTGAATAACTTGGCTCCTTGCCAATGAATTGCTTTGACTCTTATTAGTCAGTTACTTGGGATTCCTCCTTCCTTAGGCAACAGCTTGGGCTCAACTTTCATAGTCAAACAAAAATAATATATTAGGCATTTGAAACAACCTCAGCCATCTTGTACTCAAATTTGTCAAGTTTTGCTAACATTTACTTAAGTAACCAAGTGGATCATTCTCAGCTATTAGTTGCAGTGATCCATATACCAATTTGGACCTGCAATTGGCTCCTCTCATTCCTAACTTCCAAACTCGGTGGAATGCATAGATTTGGCTCAACCCAAATTGGGGAGCAACTCATCACGAAATCATCAAACTATATGAAATTCAGTCAATAAGCCATTCCACCAGGAGTTGCCTAACAGAATCAAAATTTCATTTAATCATTAAGGGTTCCATCTGGTTAAAATTCTGACACTAATCATGACATCACCTCCTAAGATAGAGACATTAGTGGGCTGCAGAGATGGCGGGGTTGTTAGCAGAAAAAGAGGAAGGCGGACATGGTATGTATGATAGAAATGGTGCAGTAAGGGTGCTGAAGGGAGTTAAGATGGAAGGGAGCTGCAGTATCAACAGATGGCAAAGGCAGCGGGCACAACAATTAATGAGTGCAGCAGGCAGAATGTAGGAAGGCGCAGCTGCACATTAGAAGTGGCCAGTGGGGTTTTTGAATGGGGAATGGCGGAGGATTTAGAATTACAACATCTGACAGGCATGGAGGACTTAATGGAGGAAGTCGCGGATAGACACTTTGAAGACATTCAGGACTGTGGATGGGTACTTGGTTGTGAAGAAAAACGAGATATATCAAAAAAAGGTAGTTAACAGAATGTTTGTTGCAATGGACTAAATTCGCAGGGCTTAGAATAGTCAATAAAATGGCAAAAGCCAAAAGTGTGAAAAATATCATAATTTTGTCATTAGAAAAAAGGCCCACTAATTGTAGGACAAAACCATTATAAAAATAGAAAAGGGGATTCTCTTATTTCAAGGGAAGTTTTATACCTATTTTCAGTTGAATATAATGCACATGAGGGAGTATAACTTTTTGGAAGGTCATAAAAATTTACTTGAATTTTGAAGCCATTATTGTTGATAGTGAAACTTTTGTTGTATAAGAACTTGACTTTAAGTATCTAATACTCTGGATCTTGGCATAAATTTTTTAGTTGCATATTACAGACCTTTTGATTACTCTTAACTTTTAATAAAGTTTATAAGTTTTTATATTATGATGGTACAGATGGAACATGCTGACCCTTAGATGCATTTTCCCATCATGCATTTAATCATCACTTATTTATTGCATGTGAGCCTCCCCAATTTCAAGTGAGCTCCCATCCTGAAACTTTGACAGATTTTAAGTCACATTTAGTGGCCCATTTTTTGCTTTATTAGTTCGTTTTTATTATAAGATCAGTTTTTGCTTCCATCAGCTTTTTCAAACCCATCCCAGTATGAAGATGATGTTTTGGGCTTTAGACCAACAAATTACTTCTAAACTTTTTTTTCTGGATCGCCAATGCACCACGTCAAAAACTCTATATGTTGCTAAGGTGTCCACCACACTACCACCTTCTATCCTGTCTTAAGCCAGGCTGCATGCACCCACAACGCCATCCACCCTACATTGCCCCAAAACAAGCGTCTTTCTGTTGTGCTTCCTGTTTGTTCATCATGACATACCTGCGGTATAAAGTTGTATTACCTAAAATACCTGCCGCCACACCAGTGTCCCCTAGACCACTGGTTTACTGGAAAAAGTACCCTATTCAAGGATCCATGCACCTGTGCCCGCCGCCTTTTGTTCCACTCTCCCATTTCCTACACTTCTTACATACAGTGTCTCCATCTTACAAAGGGTTGGTGTCATGAACTGACCAATGTCAGTTGTGACATATATGTTTTAGACACAACTTGACCTTAAAGATCTACCTCTCTTGAGCTCTTCAATACTCCCGTTGGTGCATAATTCTAGACTTTTTTCTCTGGCAGTTAATTGGATTAAAATATAATCTGATGGAGTGACTGTATCACCGTCAACCTTAGGTGCATTTCCCACATTATGCTTTAAATTTTGCCACAACTTGAGAATCAAACCCCTGAATCTAAAGAAAATCCACAATATAAATTTTTTAAAGTTTTTAGGGCACATTTCTTGGACTGTTGAATGCTTTAGTTCGACTAATTTGTCATAATATAGAACTTTACTTCCGTTAACTTCACCAAACCTGCCCCAGCATAAGGACAAAGCAGTAGGCTTATCCCATTATACTTTTAGCCAAAAGACTATATATACAATCTGATAAGATATCGATTATGTAACCAAGAGTTTAACATTAAATAACCTAATGTGAAGCTTCACCAAGCTACAATAAGGTAAGCGTTCATAAAGACACAATAAACTGCAAATGCCACAATAGATAAAGGCTAATTGTGACATCAACCTCATGAAATGGATACATTGGAAGGTTCTGAGGTGGCAAGAGACATTGAAAAACATTTAGAAAGAGTTCACAGTATGTACAATAGAAGGAGTGCAGTGGGAGTGCTTAATGGAGTTCATACGGAGTTATCTGCAGTCCCAACAGATGGTAGAGGCAGAGGGAACACCCAATGGTAGGTTTGGCAGGCACAATGGAGGCAGGAGCAGCAGCACAATATAAGTAGGAGCACGGGAGTGCTGAATGGGAGGATGATGGAGGGATTTAGCAGTACACTAGCGGCAGGCATGGCAGACTTGATGGAGGCAGGCGCGGGTAGACATTTTGGTGGCATTCAGGACTCTGTTAGGTACTTTGCGGGGAGACAAAAAATATCTTGATTTAATGTAAAAATTGAATGTTTGGTAAATGGAGTAAACTTTCAGGATTTCACAGCTCATAAACAGCTAAAACCCTAAGTTTATACCATGAAAAGTTTTCTTAGAAAAATACTGCAAAAAGTATTATAAACTTATAGAAATCAATGGGGGTCTCTTAGTTTTGAGAAAAGCTTTATTCCTACTATCAGGAGAATATACTGCTCATGAGAGGGTAGAACGCTCTGGATGTCATCAATGCTTACTAGGAGCAATCATATTAAAATTATACAATTTACTAATCTACTAATTATGGAACTAAGTGGTATAGGATTGTTGTTGCAACTATTGGAATATCTAAACGGTCACAATGAGCTAATAATGGAATCAAAATGGAGATAAGTTAAAAAATAGGCTACATCCCAACTTAAGTATATAAATGACAAATGAGGGTTGTGGCCAAAGTTGTTACTGTTATGCCAAAGAGTTAAAAAACTTAACTAAGCCAAATAATACAAAGTACTAACTGCATATATAATAGATGACATTGTGACTATCATATATTATCTAATTATAGATAAATATTTATACTTTAAATTTTGATAAAGTTGGTATAGTTTTTAACATTTTCAACATCAATTTTAAACTTATAAACAACATGCAAAACCCAAATGCAATATTAGTCAAGCTATAACTTCACCTTAAAACTAGATTTTTATGGGCCTCATTGCCACAAATTTAACATAAAAAAGAAATAGGCCTCGTCCCAATAACTTTCAAAGCTTTTGAAGCTATATTGGGCCCTATCCCCTTAAATGGATATATAACATCGCTACTA
This sequence comes from Massospora cicadina, assembly GCA_022478985.1. Lineage (NCBI taxonomy): Eukaryota > Fungi > Entomophthoromycota > Entomophthoromycetes > Entomophthorales > Entomophthoraceae > Massospora > Massospora cicadina. The sequence continues at coordinate 62,708 of JAKSZP010012067.1, forward strand.
ATCAACTCCTTTGTTGATAATCTTTTTGATAAACTACATATTGAAAGATTTTTACTAAACTAAGTATCTACATGATACTGGCTTCCATCCAGATGCTGGCTCCATAAAGGAGTTACCAGCTCTGAATTTATGTTCAACTTTAAGAGATTAACACAGAAAGTTGGGATAATCCCAAACTTCACAATTGCTATCATTACAGGGATTCACACCCTGTTAACTTGGTATGCAATTTAGTACCTTATCTTAGATTTTTGATTTCTACAGAGGTTCTACTGACAATTATGTAATTCTAACTGAGTCTACAACGAGCTCCAATAAAGTAAGTGCTAAAATGAGCCGCAATAAATTGATAATGCTACAATAGGAAAATTAATCTTGGCAAACATGCAGTGGTAACAACAAGGTGATAACAAAGTTCTTTGAAGGATTTGTCATAGGAAAGAACAGTAGTTATATCAAGAGTTGCTCAATGAAATTACAATGAAGTAAAAACTTCACTCACCAACGAGTTGCAACTTCTTTCCAACATCAAACAGTCGTTTTATGTCAAATATGTGTATTCCACAATTCTGATAAAGATTAGCTATATCAACCTCAACTGAGTAAACAGAGGCTAGGTGGTAATCTGTGCTCACTACAGGAGTGATAACATAAGATGAAATGAGTAAGAGAGTAAAATCTATAATGGCATGAGCCAAGTTGAGAACATAGAAGCTTATCACAGTAAAAATTTCTCTGAATCCTGATGATGAAAGAGGATGAAATCAATGGTAGACTTGAACTCTTAACAATTAGTAGTTGTGTTATAAATACAGCGTGACCAAGTCACAGAGAGAGCCATAATTGCTTGTGTTCCTGCTAACTAATAATTAGTGGAACATCAGCTGTGAAAATTATTGTATTCACCATAAAGGAAAATGAAGATGGTATTAATTTCTTAAAATAAATTAAACAAGTATATGTACCATGTATGAATAGAGAAAGTTTAGATTTACATGACTCTTTTATGTCATCTTTGACAAGATTTACTAGGGCTTAAATCACAGCTGCAAGTTGCAAAAGTTTCTTAAGTTAAGCTGATCAAAAGAAGGATCACGTTTTAAGGAAATTAATTTGAATCTTCTCATATGACAACATCGCCTACACATTTTTTGCGCCCTGAACCATTTAAGAAATTCTATTTTTGAGCCTTACTTTATGACAATTCATCTCTGGTGTGAGAATAATTATAGGTGTCTTAAAGATGTATGAAAACAGTATGGATGGCGCGATTGATCTCCAGAAAGATCCTCACGTCCAAGTTATTATTCATGATGCTCATGAGATCCAAAGTGAAAGTTTACAATCAGGAATGATATGGACTGAAGTCAAAGAACTATTGTCTGAATTAAAAAACAGCCAGTTTGTCAAGATTTCCAAACAGAACTTTTTGTTGATGTAGATGAGGAATAATAAATCAGTTGCCAACTATGAGTCTATTTGTTATCATAAACTGCAACGAATTTTGACAACTGGAGCATTGGATCTGCCTAAAGCAAAAACAAAGTTGCTAAGTTCATTGGAGATGAATCCAGCTATAAGATGCACACGAAATTTTAACTAAAGACAATAATGTCATTGAGGTGATCAAGGAAGCACTACTTAATGTGAGAAGAATATAAGAATGGAATACAAGGTTGCCATTCACCCATCTCAAAGATCTAGCAAGGCTGTATATGCCATACTCAATAATAGTGATAAGCAATTATAGAAGAATACAAATGCTGGTGAGTGCTAGATATGTAGAGAACTCAAGTTTAACAAGTGCTTTAAACTAGTACACTTTAAACGCTTTTTCCCAAGGAATGTTAATGAGAACAAGGATACTTTACAAAATGAAAGCCCACAGATAAATTTATTTAAGTGAATCTGCATTCAGAAGGATTTGACTGTAATTCTCAAGGAATGTGCCAGTGCATAGATCAGGCTCTATTCCCATTTCCAAGTAAAGGGCTCCAAAGAGGGTGGCTGTACCTCTTATTACCCAGGGTGACCTCGCCCACATGGTAGACAAGCGCTGGGTAACAACTCTCCCTATTTGAATCCCTCCCCCGGTGCCCATGCTCACCTTGGATGAACTTGTCCGCCATATCAGGGAAATTTGCACTGAGATTGCTGAAAGGAAGTTGATGGGTCCAAAAATGATTGGAAACAATCCTAATGATTAGAACTCACACAGTCAAAAAGTGATGAAGATTGAATTATTGGCCAGAATCGCTGCCAGTTTTGATTTGGCCAGCAGTGCAATTTTCAAAACTAACCCCCTCTCAAAATCGTTGGGATGATCCCCAACGTGCAGGTAGTAGCATTTGACACCATTGATAATAGTTCAAAACTCCCATCTGGCAAATTGTGAGTTGCAGCTGATGCAACTCTTTTGACCAAATGAATGGTTCAGCAACTGGGCACAGGAGGGTTAGTAATCCTGAACCCATTCCAAACCACTTTGAACTGCCCTTATGTGGGGTGGCCCTGGGGGATTCATGTTGCTCGTTGGGCTAGACGCCGTTGTGCCAACTGTTGGAAATGCAGTTGTGCCTTGGTTCAGGCGTTTGAGGTCAAACTTGAAGTGACTTGGCCAGCTGCTGAATTATTAGATGTCAGTTCCTTTTGAGCTTATCTGCCCCCATCCCCAAATAATTCACCGGTTAGGTCATACTTGAGGGGCCCAATCCCTGCTTGTTCCCACATCAATCAACCACTATTTAATCAGTTGCATCACACTGAGAAGATTGTTGGTAAATTTTCTTAACGTTCCTCTAAAATAAAATCTGTCACTAAATACTATCAATTTTTTTACTTTATTGATTTGGCCATATTCCTAGTGGCTTTACTCTGGTGGCCTGTCATTCCCTATACCGGATGGGCCTTACCAGTACTGATGGTTACTATAGCTCCCACCATTGTCAAATGGATTCTGTGAGCCAGATACATCTGGCAATTCAACCCTCTATTTCAAATATTTTCCATCAATATAATGGGATCTAGTGGCCTTACATACACCATTTCCAAGCAAGGATTCGCCCACTTGTCTCCTCAGTTGAATTGAACCCACCCTCCGATGATCTTGCAAAAGCTATAACTGTGTTGCCATCCCCTGAAAAAAAAAACTTTTAAAAATTTACTTAAGTGTTATTATCAGCAAACAACCCTAGTAATCTTTTTAATGCACAGGTTCAGTTTCTTGTGCACTTAATATGCGTTGGTTAGTATATCAGAATTTTGGTTGATAATAGTATGATACTATTGTCCAAAGTTGAGTGTGGTTTTTTATATCTCGGCCCAAGCTTGCCAGTATTCCTGAATGAATCACTTGAGATATCTTGATCTAGGGATTTGTTCCCTCACTCTGTCCAACCCAATCTTCTCTGAGATTCCCTGGTGACATTCTCTTTGGTCCAACACACAGTCAGCAGCAATCCCCAATTGTTTTTTCTTCTTCTCTATATCCCCGCTCAGATCTAGAGTCTTTTCACTAATAGTCACCCAATTATCGCACAAAGCAATATCCTTGAGAAGAATACCACAATGAAAAGCTGATTATAGTTTACTACTTAAACTATATACTGGATGAACAACTTATAGAAATATATATCTTAATATAATCTAATTATTTGTTTTTATTATGAGTGCATTCTAGGGAATTTATAGTGGGGATTTGGTCGTCTAACCCTTGGTTAACACCTCTTCAATGAAATGGCAGCCATTGTCATTAAATCACTCATTCTCATCTCAGCAGTTATGGTCTTACCCATCCTGGCTAGGATTCCCTCATTAGACATCCTTGAGACCTAAATGAAAAGAGTCAGAAAATCGTGTTCTTTTTTTTTTAGTACTAGATGGTGAAAATCGTGTTCTTAAAGTTTTCCTCTTGATCCAAGTAAGCCACCCATATTTTGCTAGCGACCTGCTTAGGTAATGGGACTTATTACCAATTAAGGATGGTCACACACCAAATGATTGATTCACTAGTTGCAGGCAGCATCACTCACCTCGCAACATACTTATTTACTAATCATTTGGTGATGAAACCCAACCAATCCCAATCAGTACACCTGTTAGTTAATCACTATCAGATGCCCCTATTTTGTCGGCAACTCTGCCCACCGAGATCTTAAGTATTTGTCCAGTTTGATCTCTGACAGATATTAACAGATGAATAGCACAAAATCCCCCAAACGTAGTTAGTCTGAAACTCAGGTCAACTGATTTCCAATTCACTTCGCCTTAGGGAATTATCCCCTAGCGATTCATGGTAATCTAGAAGGCTGGGAATATGGACGAAAATCCCAACACATCCCCCTTCTTGCCTAGATTTTCAGCACGAAAAGGACCAGGGCATGAGAACACTGCTTCAGACACTCAGTCAGATAATTCATTGGCTCAAGTGAGGTACAATTGTCAATACTCAAAGCTGCTCAGGATGACTTTTCGCATGCGGCACTCTTCCTCTTCTTCCTTGTTAAAACCTACTCAGAGTGCGGTCCCCAAAATCTACTATCATGCCAGGCTGATCAATTTACTCATGATGATAGTGGTCCTGGGATCTGGTTTTTCCCCGTAAGGGCATATGACCCAATGTCATATTCAGGATTCTTGGTCTGGCGTCCTTGATTTCATGATTTTCTCCTCATCCTAGACAGGAGACTAATGCTGTCAATGTTTGTTTCTTGGCTCAATTAAAAATACTTTTTGTTTGCCCTCAAAATTTTTCTCATAACCTCTTGGCCCAAGTCATTCCTAATTCTTCTCTTGGAGAGCTTATCCCATTAATTTTGAGATATATTTCTTCAAAATTGGATCATAATGGATTGTAGAGTGCATAATGTCAACTTCCAGTTAAGTCTGACATCCCCCTCTTGTCCAGCTCATATGTCAAATTCTGAGTTGTAATACCAGCAGCTTCTAAATACTTTGTCTGATCAAGAGCTCCGGTTCTTCCAGAAGATGAGTTGGTATGCACGGTGGAACCTCTTCTATGGTTCTTCCAGGACTAATACGCTTAGTCTGGCGCCAGCGGCTAGTCCTTCTGTAAAATTACTGGAAATGGTAACCAATACCTCCAAAACCAGGCTTGCGATCATTTCAAAGAACTTTCAGCCAATTAATCCTCTTTTATTAATTTCAAAATTGGGTTTCAAAACTCTTCTGGATTCAGCTCCTTTTTCTGATGCACCAACCATTGTCATGGATGCTCCAGAGATATCCATTTGCTCTTGATTGCTCTTTTCTTGCTGGGTCAGACCTGCTTCCTGAGTTCCTCTTCTGACTTGGACAATGCTACAAACCCGCTGTCCTAGATACCAAGCTTACCATTGGTAACAGTATTCATTTTGAGATCCCCTATGCTGAACTCTGGGCCAAAGTCACCAAGGCTTTGTCCCTAGCACTGATTCTCTCTAATCTTGAGAACATCATAGATCAGGAAACCACCGCTTATGCTCTTTGATGCGGGCCAAGTTCTTTGAAGTTAGCTCACAAAGCTTTCACCTCTCTCAGGTTTCACTGTTCCTTCAGCTTCAGCTTCTGAGAAGCCCATAGTTGTCACTTGAAGGATGCCATTTTCTCCCTGCACGACTATCTCTTTTCTGGAACTTCCCATTGGTATTTTACACTGATGGCGTTAGTAGGGGGCATGATTCAGAAACCCTTTCAAGCATCCCTTGTTCGCTGCCAGCCCATATATCCAATGTTCTTGATGAAGCCCGTTGTCAGGCGCTCAATACTAATCTTTGAGCTCCAGTACCATATTGGGATTACTCAAGGTTATTCATCGACTGCCTGTTCTTATACTGTTGCTTTCCTCCTCGCTCCAGGGTTTTGCGATTGGCTCCTTCTGACAATTCAATTTCCTTTCCCCTAATTGCTTTCTCGCAGGGTTATGCACCCACTCAAAAAATGTGGTTTCGTATAAGTCTAGCCCTTGCTAGCATCCAATCTCACATCACTTTTTATGAGCAGTTCATTACTACTACAATCCATTCTCCCTCCCCCAAGAGGCGACATAGGCGGGATCATCCCCATATCAAGGACAATTGATAAAAATAAAAATTATAAAATCATATCGGTTTTTTCTGTGCAGTATATTATCTTTTTCATGTTCTTTACCAATTTTATTTTTATTCTTCTTTTTTCCATGGGACTTGACCTTGTTTTGGTTCAGCAATCCATCTTTTTATTTTTTTCCCCAAACTGGGTCCTGGGTACTTAAACCTGCCAGTTCTCTATGATTCAAAGGTCCTTTTTTCGGACTTGACCATCTAGATTGGTTCAGAGGTCCTTTTTCTGGACTTGACCTAATCATCAGGACATGACCAACTTGATGGTTCGTCGGTCCTTTGGGAACTCTTTTAATATTTTTATTGATTCATCACTTCAGATACTTAGCATGAACTCAATTTACAACCTTTCCATCCAAGAAATTCTTGATGAATTAGGCATCAGTCACCGTCTTAGCAATAACTTCAAATTGACCTGAACACAATGCATCTAGTTTTTTTCTTCTTCCAAAACCATGAGTATCACAATAGACAACTCTTTCACCTATTCAATAATCTGCTAAGGCTGGTCAGTTCCTATCGTTCATTCTTTTCGCTCATATCCTTTTCTTCAATGTAGTATCAAATGCTTGCAATTGTATATTGATCAGGATATTCATCAGTCAGTTCAAGTACTGTTTGGCACTCATCCCTAACGTTGGTTCCACCACCAAGTATAAAATTGGTGCCAACGCGGCCTTCCTCCCATATAACAACTCAAACAGCGTTTTTCCCATCATCATATGATGACTGATATTGTAGGCAAACGTCACCAAACTCAGGTACATTCCCCTCATGGAAGTTCTTCCTATGACCAGCTTCCTCAGTGTCACAGCCAGCATTCAATTCACTCGTTCTACCAGTCCATTTGTTTCCATCCAGTAGGGTACTGACACGACTCCTCTGATCCCCATTATCTCATTCAATCTTGGGATCACATGAGGCATAAAGTTTGTCCCATTATTGCTAAGAAGGACCTGCGGACATCCATGTCAGTATACTACTTGATTTAGGATGAGCTTCACATTACTGGTAGCATCTACTTCTGCCAGGGCCTTCATCTCAACCCATCTCATCAGATGGTTGAAGGCAACTGTACTGTACTTGACTCCCCCTGTGCTCATCATCAGCAGTCTCATCACATTGATGAACACCATATGCCAGGAAAATCCAGGGTGGACCAGTTGGTATCCAGTTGTTTCTTATGTGGTTTGTGCAACTGGCACTCCACGCAACAAGCTAGATAATCCACGACATTGTTTTGATGGACTCCAAGTAGTACTGGCGAGTATGATTAGTTGGTTTTCTCAGGCCTCCATGCCTGACAACCTTATGAGCTGATTGCACGAAAGCTGCTCTTTCCAATGGCTTTGTTAATAGAAACCGCTTCCCGTTAATTGTCTTACATACTTTTCCATCCATGGTCTCAGTGTTTTCCATCGCTTTCCAAAGTGCACCTTGGATTTCTCAGGGCTCATTCCTGATTTCTCCATCAACCATTCTCTGGAATAGCTCATCCACCTGCGGGTATATCATCTGGACCATTGGTAACCATGATAAGCCATCTGCATTCTGATGAGAAGCCCTATTCAATGGACAGTATTGTAATTATAATCCTGTAGCTTAAGAGCCCATTGAGCTAGTCTTCCTTCTGGCTCTCTCAAATTGTGAAGCCAACGCAATGAAGAGTGGTCCGTCACCACTTTAAAGTGCATTCCATAGATGTACACCCAAAACTGCTTACATGCATAAATGACTGCAAGGCATTCATGCTCAGTTATGGGGTTGTTCCTCTCAATGTCTGAGAGAGTCCAGCTCACATACGCCACCAGATGTTTGTCCCCAAGTTTGTCTACTTGCTTAGTATGGCGCCAATCACCATCAACAAAGAATCAGTTTTTACAATAAACTCTTGATCAAAATTCGGATATTCATAAGTGGATAATCTTTAAATACCGGCGTAGCTCATTGAAGGATTCCTGGGCTTCTTCATTCCATATGAAACCTTTTTTCATATCCTTCAACAGATGTAATAAGGTCTTGGATATTCAGGCGAAGTCCCAAATAAATCTTCTGTAGTATGTGACCATCCTAAGGAACACTTGAATGTATTGGACACTCTTTGGCACAGCCATCCATTCTATGGCTTCTATTTTCTGGTATTGTGGCTGCAATCCATTGGAGCTGATCACGAATCCCAAATATTCCAACTCTTTTTTAAAGAAGTGACAATTCCTCGGCTTAATCTTCAGTTTAGCCATGGACAGTCACTTTAATACTTCTTCCAAGTGTTTAGGTGATTAGTAAACGTCCTACTGAACAAATTTATATAGTCCAAGTATACCAGGATGCACGACAACTATAAGTCGCTAAGTATGGTGTCCATGGACCTCTGGAACGTTGCAGGCGCATTACATAGACCCTGGGACATCCTCGTTGGTTGGTATAAACCCTAAAAAGTAACGATCATGCATTTTTCCTGGTCATCTTTTGGCTAGTCAATTAGCCAATATCTTGAGATCAGAACCATTGTGGAAATTTAATTCACTTGTACCAATCAGTCTAGCGCATCATCAATCCTTGGTAGGGGATATGAATCCTTCTTCATAATTTTATTCAGCTTCTGGTAGTCGATCAACACCCACTTGGAGCCATCCTTTTTCTTCACAATTCGGATCACACTCGCCCAGGGACTCAACAATAGAAATAGAAGCCCATACTTCAATAGTTTGCTGATTTCATCCTCCACTACTTCTCAGTGGCTTTCAATCATCATATCAGTCTCATCCTTATTGGCAAATTTTCCCTGGTGTCACCCCTTGTGGATCACGTCTCTTGCACATCTTAAGTCATAGTCATTCTGAGCAACCACTTCACAATACTTTTCTAATAATTTGAGCACCTCCTCTTGCTGGCTTCCGACAGATCAGTGAGTTTCTTTCAATCAACCAATAGGTTGATGCTCTCGGTTACCCCAGCCATTAATCTCATCTCATTGAGAGTCCAAAAAATTTTAAATCTCCTCAATTCAGCCGTCAGGATCAGATGAACAAATGCAATGATCTAATTCTTCCTGTTTTTTATCAGTTTTTCACTTAAATTTGCCAAAAGAACTCAAATTTCTCCATGGCCCGGCAATATTATCCCAGGAGCCACCCAAGAATCCACTATGAACTTCTTCCAGGGGCTTCTGACCTCCCCATACAACAGCTCAGGTATCTCCAATGTCAGCCCCGTGTTGACTATCATCTGCAATCCTGGCAGTATGGTCTTCTCATTCTTGATCCTTAGTGGAATTCCCCGGTTCTCTAGGATTTCCATCAGCATTTCTCGTCACTTCCTACCAACTAATTGGTACCAAATTGGGACAATGTCATCATTGTATATTAGATTAATGAAGTTTTTTCTCCGATTCAGCAGAGCTTCAATATCCTTCTGATATACCAATGATAACGTCTGGCCCAATATGGTCAATGTATTTTTCTCAAAGTTATATTTAACTCCGTATTTGCTTAGAAACTCCATTCTGATCAGAATGTCATAGTTTTGGTTGGCCAAAACTATTTCTGGCACAAATACCACCAATAACCAAATCATAGTTGCAACGCACTATACGCTCCACAGTAGATAGTAGTGTTTGGCCCAGCTGTCTCATATCCTTCTTATGTTCCAAGTCCAGAGAGATCTTCATCCTTTTTACCAGCTTGGGTGAGACAATTTTGATAGGCACTCTGCTATCAACAATTGCGCTCACCCACACTTGATTCACTTGTATGTCTATATACATACGCTCAGAGTATTGCAATATAGTGTTTACTGAGTGAATAGCAAGTTATTAGCTGGATCAAGGGTGTGAATAATTTGCACTGATAAATCAGGAAATGATTCCTTTATTGTGCTGAGGGGAGACGACAAATTTGCCTCATCTAATTGGACTTCAGATAATTCTTCAGGATTCTTGGCAGTCAAATCTTGTCCACCAGTTGTTGGGCATACGGCTGGGTAACTTCCTTGATTATCTTAAGGGTCATCTTTCTTCACCCCGGGTCTAGTCACTGCATTTACATCCATATTGACCACTTGATCCAGCTGATTCTGTATGTCATCGTCCATGAACAGATCACTGATATTAATTTCCTCAGTCATGATGTCAGGAGGAACAGGCTTCTCAGCAGCTCTAGATTGTTCCCCATCTAGGCAGTGGGCCCATTTCCTAAATCCTTGGTGGCTGCTGCCTCCTTAGCTTGGACCACATTAATCTGATCCTTCAGCTCCTTACAGTGCACGGCAAAATGTCCTTTCCCACCACATTGGTAGCAGACCTTTCCTTCTTATTCAACCTTCTGAATTATTTGGGCCTATTCCCCAGAACAGTTTGGTTGATCGTTTCTTTAGCACCTTCATTCCCCTTTGTGGGATTCGAATTGTGTACCAGATTGGATTTGAAGATTCTATTTGGGGCATCAAATGTCGCTCCCAAAATTTTCAAATTATCTATCATTTGCGAGTTAGTTATTTCCATCCTGAACAGAGAAGACATCATGCAATGCAAATAGTGATAGGGCCAAAGGGCCGCTTGCAAGGAGATTCTGGCATAAAAGTTGTCCAGTACTTTCTCTCCAACCAGAATCTGTGACTTCTGGTAAAACTGATCCATGAAGCTTGCTAGAGACTAATATTTATGAAACTGGATACCTATAAGCTCCTGTTTGCCTTTATACATGTGCATCAGACTTCCAAATTCCTTCATGATGGCTGCCTTTTCCTCCATATTGGACTAGCTGTCCCCCTCCAGGTGAGGTAACAATAAGTTCGGACAGTCGGTGTCTAGCAATTTATGAATGTCAACGCCTTTTTATAATCCCCCTAACCATACATAATCATATCAAACAGTCAGAAAAATGCTGGGGCGTTATCCCAATGGACGTTGACAATTTTGGCGTTGCCTTAAATTCCTCCAAGTTATCTCAAGCCGATTATCTAGGTTTGGCCACTCAGCTAACTTGAGAAGTGACTTCAGGCGTCATCTCCAAAATGGCAGAAAAGCAGGTGGCATGTTCCTTGGGGTATTTGACTTCCCAAGTAACGTGTGAGGACTTTTTATTCAGCATTGCTTGCCATATCTGACTCACAACTGCATTTGTTATTTTTAAGTTCCTCCACTTGTTTGATCAGTCACTCTATATCTGCGCTGAAATTTCTCAAATGAAAGTGATCTGCTTCTCACTCTATTTTCAGGTATAAGACCTCTTGAATGAGATCCCCTTCTTTCTTCTTCAACAAAATTACTTTTACAAGTAACTCATTCCCAAAACTTGCAACATTATCTATCCTTTCTCCACTTTGGAAGCTCGTTATTCCAAGGCTGCAAATTCCCGATGATCTGCTGAGTTTAAAGCATTCTGATTCACAGTGGCTAATTCCATCCACAGTTTGCATAACTCGTATTTGTATGACATTCTTATAAATTTTTCAACTTGACTACACCCCTATGTTGAGCATCAACCTATAAAAAATTACTTGAGAGTTATGATCAGCAAACAACCTAGTAATCTTTTTACTGCACAGGTTCACTTTCTTGTGCACTTTGTCTGCGTTGTATAGTATATTAGATTATTAGATGATAATAGTATGGCAACTATTATCTTTAGTTGAGTGTGAATTATTACTTCTCAGCCCAACGCCTGACCAGTATTCCTGATTGAATTACTTGAGATGTCATGATCTAGGGATTTGTTCCCTCACTCTGTCCAACCCAATCTTCTCTGAGATTCCCTGGTGACATTCTCTTTGGTCCAACACACAGTCAGCAGCAATCCCCAATTGTTATTTCTTCTTCTCTATATCCCCGCTCAGATCTAGAGTCTTTTCACTAAGAGTCACCCAATTATCGCACAAAGCAATATCCTTGAGAAGAATACCACAATGAAAAGCTGATTATAGTTTACTACTTAAATAATATACTGGATGAACAACTTACAATACTATATATCTGTAATATAATCCAATTATTTGTTTTTATTAGGAGTGAATTCTAGGGAATTTATAGTGGGGATTTGGTCGTCTAACCCTTGGTTAACACCTCTTCGATGAAAAGGCAGCCATTGCCATTGAATCACCCATCCTCATCTTGGCAGCAATGGTCTTCCCCATCCTGGTTAGGATTCTTTCATTAGACATCCTTGAGACCTAAATGAAAAGAGTCAGAAAATCGTGTTCTTTTTTTTTTAGTACTAGATGGTGAAAATCGTGTTCTTAAAGTTTTCCTCTTGATCTAAGTAAGCCACCCATATTTTGCTAGCGACCTGCTTAGGTAATGGGACTTATTACCAATTAAGGATGGTCACACACCAACTGATTGATTCACTAGTTGCAGGCAGCATCACTCACCTCGCAACATGCTATTCATTCCCAATCATTTGGTGATGAAACCCTACCAATCCCAATCATTATACCTGATAGTTGATCACTATCAGATGCCCCTATTTTTTCAGCAACTCCACCTGACGAGATCATAAGTTTCCTATCCAGATTGATCCCCAATGGATACGACCAGACGAATATCCCAGAATTCACCCCAAACGTAGTTACTCTGAAACTCAGGCCAACCAATTTTACAATTTACTTCACGCTTTAGGGAATTATCCCCTAGTAATCCATGGTAATCTAGCAGGCTGGGAATATGGTCAAAAATCCCAGCAGACCCCCAGTGTATGGGTTTGTCTCCATTTAGTTCATTTTTGGGTTGCTATTCACAATCGCCCTACACCAAAGATTTATTGTTCCCCAATTTATGGCTCCATACAACGTCGTATATGCATAAATGCTTCTGGAGTTCTGGCTTGCTTTTTGGGTGCATAAACATCCCAAATGGTAGGCTGGTCTAAACTTCTTTTGCCACTTTCATGACATAAATAACCAAACATTGTTTCCTACCACTTCTGCCCTGCTCTTCAAGGTGGGCGCCGCAGTGGTTGCCCTCCACTAAATGAATGTACAATCAGTAGTCTGCTTTTTGTTGTTTGTTTGGTCACTTGCCAATTTGGTGAGTATTTTCCGCTTTACCTTGGAGAAACTTCTTCAGGATGGCAGAGCCTTGTGGATTACTACCTCTCCCCCACCTAATAGTCAGGAAGGTAGTTCACGTGTTCCTTCCTAGGATATTGTGAATCAGGTTTTAGATTCCATCGCTGAGGTGCAAATGCATTCTGCAATTGGCTTTATCATTGCCGCTGCATTATCCCACTCCCAACAAGGGATTGCTTTGTTGGATGTTGTAGAAGGGATGCCCATTGGTGGGTACAAGGCCTTTTGCGTTCTTCCTCACAAGCTTGGGATCCCACCTCCCTGATTGCCGTCATGTCAGCTGCCCTAAAACCACCTGTGTCATGCTCAAACCCATTTAGTATATTTACTCTCTACTATGGACAAAGCCCCCAGATTGGCTTCTTTGGTTTCGACCTTTTACAAACAGGCTCCCACACTGGACCTCTCTAATGATATGCTTCATAAAATCTTTTGATCATGTGTGGATTCAGTTTCTGATCATCACGAGGGTTGGTCCACCTTGAACAGAATGGTAGATTAATTATGTAATGCTGTAATCACTATGTTGCAATTCTAATATGACTGGACAATATAACCTAGGTCGTGAGGGCAGAATGGATGGATCCTCTGAGATTGATATGAGTAATGGTAATTTGAGCACCTCGAAATTAGGCAATATTGGGTTGATGAAAAATCGCCTCAAATTAGGCGTTGTGAGATTAATGAATGAAGATTTGACATAACCAATAAGATATGGCGAATTGAGTTACTATGCTTTGAGAGTGGTATCATCCAAAGTTGCTACAATATAAGTGGGATGAGATAAAAGAGGAGGGTAGGTTGTTTTGTAGTTTGAGAGTTAGTGGAACAGTGAGAATCATCTGTATATTTATATTAAATAAAAAATAGTTGTGGGAGTGAGTGCTCCATATGTTCTAAGTCTATTCTTTTATTTCCAGGGCAATGATCATCACATCGTTGATCCTAAAAGCTCAATGAATTGAACCCTGTGCAAAAACCCTTCAGTGTATCCCTCACATATTGCCAATTTTATAACAATTGTGCTCACTACAGGGAGCCCATAAATCGTTTATAAATGATAAAACTCAGTTGCCAGCTATGTTGCATCAATGTTGTTTTGATAGATATCCTACCCAACACTCTGGATCATTTGCCTATGCGGAGCTGAAACTGGTTTTGGATGCTGTGCTTACAAAACAGGTTGAGCTGCTCCAGGAGGTCCACTGCAATAAGCTGCCCCCATTCAATTGTGAAGGGAATATTCATGGGTGCTTGAAGCGACTTGAGATTGCAACTGAAGGAGTTTTGGATCGACAAAGAGAAAAACTATTGATTTCTTCCTTGGTTGTTGGAAGTGCTGATCAAGTCATATGTTACCTTTCAGGTAGTTCCCTTATATACCAAGAAGTCAAAAACACAGTGCTGCGGATGTTCAGTGGAACTGCAAAGATGTCACAGTTGAAGGCCGAATTTTTGACCATCAAGTTTCAGCAGAATGAAACCCTCCCCGCATTTGCTGAGCAATTTATGGTGGAAGCTCACGTGCTAATTGGGGCCGGAGTTTTATCCAAAGCTGATGTGTGTATTGCAATGACTTCTGCTGTGAAGCCATACCATGAGTTACATAATGTAATGGCCCCACTGTTGGATGAAGATGTACCTTTGCTTAAAATTTATTCAGTTTTTGCACCATATATCAGCCAACTTCCCTCCACCTAATGCTGAGCGGAATCCTTCTGCTATAACTGCTGAACCATCATATTTGGGGAACTTTGTCAGTCCAGTTCAGATTTCACCAAGTTATCATCAGCAGTTAAACGTCCACCCCATTCCTGCTTATCATCCTTGGGCCAGCTATCGCCCTAGACCTGTTTATGCTGATCATTTCCAGCCCAACTCTCAACGTGGTTTGTATCACATCAAATCAAGGACATGGGCCCTATGGGGTCAGCTGTTTCAAATGCAGTCGTCAGGGGCATCTGGCAAGATGGTGCCCTAATCAACTGGTCTCTTGTGTACAGCTGGAACAGTATGGTCACCAGGGAAAAGTCAGAGTGGAGTAGAGAAGGGACTCTCTATCACCATTATACCAAACCCAAACATCCCACCTGAACCCAAATTAGAATATTCAGCGGAAGTTTCCTTGCATAATGAGTCAGTTTTATATCAGCTTCCAGTTCGAGGGGTGAATGTTTTGACACAAGTACAGCCAGTGGCTATGGTGGAAAAGGGGTCTCAGATGCAGGTCAAGCTTTATGCTTGTCAAATGTTCAACCAAGTAACTCCTGAAAAGTTAGACCCCTCCTAGGATGCACCTTTCTTGCAAGCAGTAAGAATCTCTCTTCCAGTCAAAACTATAATAAAACAATACCCCAGAATTGGTGATGGGATTGCATGTTTCCTTAGAAACAGAGATGCTTTATATGTTTATGTTATAAACAGTCAAGATGCATCTTACTCTGAATGTACTTACTGTGACCTGGTTGTAGCTAAGACCCGAGTCTGTGCCATCATAGATACTGATGCCCCTGTCAACATAGTCTCCACCAAATTGGTGGCCAGGTTGGCATTAAAACCGGATGTGGAACACCGGATGGTATACGGCACTGCTGGAGTGGAAAATATGGTCTCTGAGGGAGCATACAGTGCGCTTCCACTGAGGTTTGGTTCTATTGTCATGGTAGCTCCAGCTATAGTGTTACCAAATAGCAATTATGATCTGTTAATTGGAACTGCCTTCTTGCGACACTATGGGGCTGTTATTGATATGATGAATGAGACTTTTGAAATATTGGGTCAGCGAATCCCAATCCACTTCACCTCTAGTGGAGTACCAAATGATCTGGTGCATATGGGGAATATTAATCTAGCTTATAGCGACGGAGTAGTTCCAGTGCGCTACCATTGGTTAAAGGGGAAAAACCTGGACCCTTCCTCAACAGATATATGAATATCAAGGACTGCCGCTTAGAGCTGCTGGACCTATATCTAATCCATCTGGGCATCAAGTTATACTTAACGCTGACTTGGTGATTGAAATTCCAGACGGACTCTATGAAGGTTATTGGGCCATATCAGCAATCACGGCTTGAGCCCCACTTGGCTTCATGCATTATTTTACCAGGGCAGGGGGAGATCAAAGTTTTGCTTGCAAATCTACAAATGGTATCACTGAAAATACGCCACCAAATAGTGGTATATTTACACTTCACCTCCATCGAGGAGGTTCTTTCAGTTCATGACTTTGGGTCACTGAAGGAATTTGGTCTGCCTTTTGAACCACAGCTCAATGTAATGGCTTTTGTACTGCGCGATGAATTAATGAGGCTTTTCAGAATCACAGAAGGATAGGGAAATCGCTTTATTTCATAAATATAAAGAGATTTTCGCTATTGACGACCAAGATTTAGGATGCGCATATGGGTGGTTCATAAGCTGAACACTGGATTATATCCTCCCATCATGTCAAGACCTATCCACCAATCAAGGGTGGTGGAAGAAGTAGTAACTGAGGAAATTGACAAGCTATTAGCGCAAGGGATGCTTGAACCATCAAAGAGTCAATGGGCTTCTCCTGTTCTTATTGTAAAAAAGAAGGACGGCACCAACTGCATAGTAATAGACTACTAAAAAACTCAACAGCATTCACCAAAAAGGACTCATATCCTTTACCACGGATTGATGATGCTTTAAATTGGCTAGGGGGAGCTCGTTTCTTCTCAGCTATGGACCTGATTTCAGGGTACTGGTAAATTGAGTTGCCACCAGTGGAGCAGGAGAAGTGCGCTGTAATCGCATCTAAAGGTCTTTTCCAACCAACTTAAATGCTGCAAGGGCTGTGTAATGCCCCAGCTACGTTTCAACGATCAATAGATACTATTCTGGGGGACCTAAAACTGTCATGTTTCATTGTATACCTTGACGACATTAATGTTTTCTCCCAAACATTCTCTGAACACCTCAATCATCTAGAAGTTGTATTCCGCCATCTCGCTGAGGCCAACATCAAGAGCAAACCCTGGAAATGCCACTTCTTTAAGGACCAGCTGGAGTACCTGGGGTTTGTGGTTGATGCCACAGGGCTGAGACCTCAACCAGTAAAAGTGGAAAGCTAAAAAAATGACTCCAACCAACAGCAAGCAGAATATACAGGTCTTTTTGGGAATGGTCAGATATTATTGGCGCTTCATTTCTAACTTCATCTGTATTGGGGGCCCACTATTTGAGTTATTAAGAAAGGACACTATGTTTGAATGGACGGAACGTCAGCAATGCGCTTTTGATACACTTCAAATGGCATTAACCAGTGCGCTAGTGTTATGCTATCCCAATTTCGAAAAAGAGTTCATTGTTCAGACAGATGAATCCTTTTCCGCTGTAAAGTCAGTCTTATCCCAAAAAGATGAGGAAAGAGAAGAGCACCCCTAGCATACTGTAGTCATAGCTTAGATAACCATGAGAACAATTACAATATGACTGAGTGGGAGTGCTTGGCGGTGATCAACGCCTATAGGCAATTTTGGGTGTAATTGAATGGGGTGAAATTCAAAGTTGTAATGGATCATGCCTTGCTATGCTGGTTGCAAAATCTTAAAGAACCGGAAGGATGTCTGGCCCAATGGGCTCTTAAATTGCAGACATACAATTTTGAAATTCTTCACTGACCCAGAGCAAAACACCAGAATGTCAATTGTTTATCGAGATTACCTATGATTGCAGTTACAGCGGATTTTGAGTGATATCATCTTCAATAAGATGCTTAGTGGCAAGTACAACAATGAACCACCCCCAGTCATCAAGGTATTGGACAGAATAATGGCCAATATTTTCCAGAAAAATGGGGAATTATATAAGTGGATAGGGGACACTACCATTAATATCCCAAGACCATCCGCCCACCCAACTATTATTATGAGTGCACACCAAGCAGTTGGATATGGTGGAGTGCATAAAACCATACAATTATTGTGGAATTGGTATTACTGGGAAAGCATGAACTTCAATGCACTTGGTACTATCTCCTCCTTTCACCAATGCCAAGTGGAAAAGCTTTTCCGCCAGAAGACTTCATACCAGTTAGTGAAGCCGCACTTCGCCTGGCACACCGTTTCAATTGATGTTATGGGTCCCTTGCTAACAGGGGCAAACCAGTCCAAATGCATCCTGGTAGCAATTGAATACTTGACCAGGTGGGTTGAGGCGCAACCAATATGTGATTTGCGGGTACTAATGGTGGCCAAGTTTGTTTTGGGTTGTATAATACAGCAACATTGTTGTCCCCAATTCATCCTTACTGACAATGGGACAAACTTCACTTCACACATTCTACCTAAGCTTAATAAGCTGATGGCCATCTGTGGGTTTCTAACAACTCTGTATCACCCCGAGTCCAATGGAATAATTGAACGGGTTAATGGACCCTGTTGAACATACTCCAGAAATTGGTTACTGACAAGCCCTCTGATTGGAGTACCCTCCTTTCTACCGTGGTGTTCGCTTACAACATTAGCTACCATTCTGCCATGGGGAAAGTCCCTTTCAATTGCTTTACAGATGGCACCCCACTCTGTCCACCCTCCTATATGCCTATGTAGAGGACACTGGAGGTGTGAATCTGCAACGCTAACTGACCATTATAACGAATACACTGATCAAATTAAAAACTGAAGCATACTAGTTCAGCTTAGCCAAGAGAAGCAAAAGCCAGGCTGCCAATCAGGTACAGCGGAGTGGCCTAGCACAGTTCAATGATGGATACATGGTCTATTCCATGATCAATATGGGTTTGGCCAGAAACACAAACTGACCAGTATCTGGATCATACCATTTGAAGTCATTGAGTAGACAGGTATAGATGCATATACTATCAAGGACCCCACTAGCGGTCAGATCATCAACCAAGTGCATGTGAAGTTCCTCCGGGCTTAGAAGCAATAGGAGCCTTATTGTCTAGTCAAGGAGGGGGTAATGTTGCAATTTCAATATGACTGGATGATAAGCCCTAGGTTGTGAGGGCGGAATGATGGATCCATCTAGATTGATATGAGTAATGGCAATTTGAGTGCCTCAAAATTAGGCGATATTGAGTTGTTGAAAAAACGCATCAAATTAGGCATCATGAGATTAACAAATGAAGAATTGACGTAACGAATGAGATATAGCGAATTGAGTTACATAACCATGAAAGTGGTATCATATGAAGTTGCTACAATATAAGTGGGATGAGATGATTAAGGAGGGTAGGCTGTTTTGTAGTTTGAGAGTTAGTGGAACAGTGAGAATCAGCTGTATTAATTATATTAAAAAAAGAAGAGTTGTGGGAGCAAGTGCTCCATATTTATTTTAAAGTCTATTCTTTTATTACTTGGGCGATGATCATCACATCGTTGATCCTAATTGCTCAGTGGTTTAAATCCTGTGCAAAAACCCTTCGGTGTATCTCTCACATAGTGCCAATTTTATAACACACTATTAACGCCGCCCCTCGCCATACTTCCCACTATCAAGGAGGAAATTTTATGAAAGTACTACCCAACGACAACGCAGATGCAGTTTTTACTATTGAACCAGTATTAGTCCCAGCCTCAGTGACCATTAATACTCCCATATTAGAATTAGATTATCCTGGTTCACCTATAAATGAATCAGTAAATGACCAGATGGAGGAAGCTGGTTCCAAAGCCCTTGTTCTTCCCAATTTTACTCCAGAAAAGGCCCCCAACCTTCTCCCCAATTTGACTGCCAATTTTTTAGTTGCAACCAAAATGCACACTTTACCAATCAACAAAACTTCGCTTATATCTTATTACCTATGATAATTAGTATTGGATCTCACCACATCTCCTTTGAAGCTTTGGTGGATAATGGATCTGCAGGTAATTTCGAGTGCGTCAAGTTAGCCCAACAATTGTAACTGGATCTGGACGTAGGTCCATTGGTAATGGTGGCTTCTTCAGCCTCCCAAACATTGTATGTAGTCCGTCAGCCAGTACCTTTTTTGGTACACCAGTTTGGCTTCTTAAATCGGTTTTCTGCTATGCCAAACTTGGTCTTTCTAGTGATCTTGGAGGTTGGATGGTGGCGCCAACAACATGTTAGAATCCACCTGGAGACAAACATGTTGTCATTCGTTAATGATCAAATGAAGGGTGAATTCTTTAGTTGACACTCTTAATAAAACTCAAGGTTGCAGTTCTATTACTTCCCTCATCTCTCCTGAGGGCCTTCCATCCGATTTTCCTGAAGCTTTAATGTACTATTAAAGTACCTCCAATTCTGAAAAGGTGGATCATCTGCTCCTCACACAATGTTCAACTGTGGATTCCATATGATGGTACAGTTGGTGAATATCATCTGCCTGTTGTAACCCCACACAGCAGAGGAGAAGGTTGCGCTCAACACTTGGTTGGATGATATGCTGAAAAAAGGGTGGTTGCTTATGGAGATTTCGCCAGTCATGTCTCCCATCATCTTCGCCAAAAAAGCTGATGGTTCCCTCCATCCCTATGTGGATTATGGACATTTATACAAAGTTACGGTTCACAATCCCTACCCCCTACCCCTGGATCAGATGATCAGCCAAGCAATCGCCAAATCTCATGTGTTCTCCAAGTTGGAATTTTATCAATGCCTTCAACCAGATTAAGGTGATGAAAGGGCAAGAATGGCTAACTATGATCTTAATGAAGCGAGGCATTTTTCAATTGTGCATAATGCCCTTTGGGCTGAAGAATGCGTCTGCTACGTTTTAACAAATGATTGACAGTGTACTGGGAGATCTCTGGTTCACTTGAGTGGTCGCATATATTAATGACATTTTGGTTCATTACACAACTCCTGAACAACACTCTATAGACTTGAAAGCGGTCATGGCTGCTTTTCACAAAGCAGGCTTGCTCATCAAGCCTTCTAAATGCAAGTTCTATAAGGAGGAAGTTACCTTTCTCAGGAACTTAGTCCTCAAGGATGTTATGCAATTCCTCCCAATAAGTTGGATGCTATCTGGGAATAGCCCACTCCAACAACCCAGAAACAATTATGAAGTTTTTTGGGAACCATTATTTTTCTTGAAAAATTTCCTTGGCCCTTTCCCAGTTGGCTTTCCAGCCCCACATCCTCACAGGAAAGAATGTGCCATTTCATCAGACGCCCAAATGCCAGCAGGCGTTCAAGTCAATCAAAGAGGTGTTTTTATCCTCTCCTGTCCTGAAACATGCGGATCATTCCAAGCCATATATTGTTGCATGCGATGCCTCCTCAGTGGCAGTGGAGGCAGTTCTGCTCCAAGAGCATGATGGCTTAATACATCCAGTCACCTATTTTTTCTAAAATTCACCTTCACGGAGCAATCCTGGGCCATCTATGATAAGGAGTTGGCATCCGTTTCATGGGCGTTGACTCATAGGCGGTACCTGTTGCAGGGTGCCCAGCATGAATTGACTGTGTGCATGGATCACCAGGCTCTCTTGTATTTCCTTAAACCCCAAAAATTGGCACATCAGCAAGTGTGTACCTATCTGGACTTGTGAAGTTTCAATAACAAGTTTGTTTTTGTAAAAGGAGAACTTAACATACTCCCAATTTTCTTAGCTGCAACCCAGCCCGCTGTCCCTTGGATCCAGATGAAGTGGACCTCATTACTGTGATTCCCACCGCTCAAATTCTGTCAATTGTTACCCCCATTGTTTCTTCTGTCACCCAGGCTCCCGACGCTCCACTGTTTTACACAAATCTTAGCAGACCAAATGACCTGCCCTGAAGGACTGGAGTTAGTCAAGCAATTATCATTCCAATATCATAAACACTCCCTTTATTCTTTGGTGGAGGGCCTCATTTATTTCAGTTCATGAATTTGAGTTCCACTTCTCTTCAGATCCGAGGTATTTTACACGCATCATGACCCTCCCACGATTGGCCATTTGGAATTAAGAAATGCATCAACTTGATCAAGTGGACCTATAATTGGGTGGGTTTAACCAAGAAAGTTCTGGCCTGGATCGCCGATTGCATTACTTGTTCTTGGGCCAAGTCAGATCGCTCTGGTAGAAATGGGCTTCTACACCCCTTACAACAGGTGGAGGGGCCATGGACATCGGTATCTAAGGCTTTTATTGTCAAACTTCCCTGTTCTCATGGGTATACGGCGGTGATGGTGGTGGTTGATCAGTTCACCAAGTTTTAACTTTTTATCCCCTGTGCTTCAGCGATTATGTCAGAGGAAACTGCTCATCTCCTTGTGCGCCATGTGTTTTCAATGTTCAGTCTCTCGCAGGAGTTCATCAATCACTAAGGCTCACAGTTTATAGCGCCGTTCTGGATTAGTCTTATATCCATTTTAAAAATTACCCCCTGTCACTCCACTGTGTATCATCCCCAGTCTGATGGACAATCCAAGAGAGTTAACCAAGTCCTCAAACAGTACCTGCGTTGCTATTCTGCAGCCACACAGAACACCTGGGTTAATGACCAACCCTTGCTCAATTCGCTTACAACAACTTGATTCATGCTTTTACGGGGTTTTCTCCTTGTGAAGCGAAGCTAGGATATAATCTCTCTTTTTCAGTTGGACCCTGCTTATGGCCTGAGGTCCAAACTGTCGCATATCATGCCAAACATATTAGGTCTATTCAATCATTAGTTTGAGAGCACCTCATTAAAGCTATCAAACACTACAAGCAGTTTGCAGATTGAAAGTGACTCCTGGGTCATGACATAACAGTGGGTTCCTAAGTTATGCTCGATACACAAAATTTGAGAATGCATGTACCCTCTTGTAAGCTCGCAAGTAAGCATTTGGGTCCCCTTTTTGGTGGAGGAAGACTTGAGTAATGGTGCGTTCCAGCTTAAAACTGCCAGCCTATTGAAAAAAGCATCCTGTCTTCCACGTTTCCCGGTTGTCACTGTTTAAGGGGTTGTTCCTGCAGATCCTGAGCCGATTATAATTGAAATGCAGAGGAAGCCAAAGTGGAAAATACCCTAGCATCCCGCAAGTCCTGAAGATCCGTTCAGTATCTTGTGGCCTAGAAAGGCCATCTGGCTGATGAGAACATTTAATTTAAGGCCCACAATTGCACTAACTGCATGGGACTGGTTGAAGGGTTTCATGATTCCCATCCTGATGCTCCCCACCCCACCCCCCAAAAAAGTCATGACTATGATGGCATTCAAATTGCCCAAAGTGCACAAAAATGTGGCCCTGGTGCAGTTTCCTGGCAGTGGTGCTTTTTCTTTGGAAAAAGGAAAGGGTAATGTAAGTCCTGGGGAACTTCCCCTGTGTGTAGATCAGGCTCTCTTCTCATTTCCAAGTAAAAAGGCTCCAAAGAGGGTGGCTAAACCCCTCATTATCCAGGGTGACCTTGCCCACATGGTAGATGAGCGCTGGGTAACAGCTTTCCCTCTCCAAATCCCTCCCCCAGTGCCCACGCTCACCTCAGCTGAACTTGTTCACCAGATCAGGGAAATTTGTGCTGAGAACTCCAATTGAAGTCAATGGGTCTGAAAATGATTGGAAACAAGACCAATGATTGGAACCCACATAGTCAAAAAGGTATGAAGATTGAATTATCAGCTAGAATTGCCGCTAGTTTTGATTTGGCCAGCAGTGCAATTGTCAAAACTAACCCCCTCTCAAAATCGATGAGGATATCCCTGATGTGCAGGTAGTAGCATCGGACATCATTGATGATAGTTCAAAGCTCCCATCTGGCAAATCAGGAGTTGCATCTGATGCAATGCTTTTGACCAGATGATTGGCCCAGCGACTAGGAATGGCGGGTTGGGCATCCCAAACCTGTTCTCAAACAAATGGAACCACCCCTACATGGGGTGGCCCTGGATGATTCAGGTTGCTCGTTGGGCTAGACGCTGTTGTTCCAAAAGTTAGAAATGCAGTTAAGCCTCAGTTTGGGCATTTAAGGTCAAACTAACAGCAACTCGGCCTACCACTGAATTCTTCAATGTTGGTTCCTTTTGAGCTTATCTGCCCCCATCTCCAAATAATTCACCGGTTAGGTCATACTTGAGGGACCCAATCCCTGCTTGTTCCCACATCGATAAACCACTGTTTAATCAGTTGCATCACACTGAGAAAATTGTGGTCAATTTTCTTAACTTTTTCTCTAAAATAAAATTTGCCACTAAAAACTATCAAATTTCTGACTCTATTGATATCCTTCTGGCCATATTCCCAATGGCTTTACTCTGGTGGCCTGTCATTCCCTATACCGGATGGGCCTTACCAGTACTGATGGTTACTATAGCTCCCACCATTGTCATCTGGATTCAGCGAGCCAGATACTTCTAGCAATATAATCCCTTTATTTCAGAAATCTGCCATCAATATACTGGGGTCTTGTGGCCTTACATCCCCCACATAAAAGCAAGGGTACGCCCACTTCTTTCCTCAGTTGAAAATGAACCCACCCTCCAGTGATCTATTAGAAACTATACCTGTGGTGCCATCCCTGCAGCAAGACTCCCAGTGTCTGGGTTTGTCTCCATTTGGTTCACTTTTGGGTTGCTATTTTCAATCGCCCTACACCAACAATTTATCATTTTTCAAATTTATGGCTCCATATAATGTCATATGTGCAGCAATGCCTCTGGCATTCTGGATTGCCTTTTGTGTGCTTGGCATCCCAACTGGAAGGCCAGTATAAACTTCTTCTGCTGTTTTCATTACAAGACAAACATGAGGATAAAGATGTAGTTTTTACAAGAAACCAAGCCTTAGTTCCTAGCTTTGAGGATTACCTATAAGAACACAAATACCTGGAGGGGTGTAAATTAATTAATTACTTTTTATGCGCAGGCTACTTAAAATAAAAAAATCTTATGTGAATGAAGAGGGTAAGCATCTTTCTGTAAACACATTCAAGAGCAATTGAAAACTAGATGAGGGTATCATAGATAGAAACACAAAAGTCAGAAGCGCTGAAGTTTTTGAGAACCCAGCTACCAATGTTCTAATAACTGGAAGATTATATATAAAAATCATAACAAAAGCTGAAATAGCATTCCAAAGAGTTAGGTTTTGACATTCCTTGACACCAGTACATCATTCATTATCATGTCCTTTAAAATAATGAAGAAGTTGAAGTTAATGTTGGAAATTGGTTAAAATTTTTAAGTACAGACCTCTGGGCCATCTACCACGCGCGTTTTAAAAGGATACCGCGCTTTGCCTTTAAATAGGTAAATGGTTATAATGGCCCCAGCGTTTGTTATAGACGATAATCACTATAACTCCCTAAAAATTATGAAATGACTCCTTAAATTTGGTGCGAAGAGATAAGTTTACCAAAAGCATATTGAACATATTCAGCTTTTAATTGCCCCTTTATTTTAAATAGAGGATGCCAAACCACGCAAAAATCAGATATAATATAGTCAAAAAGATGAATTTATCATTTCATACATTGCACTTTTTTAGGTGAAGAGTAATAAGCAACTACCAGCTAAGGTAATAGCAGAAGAAGGTTTACGTTAGAGCGTTTATTAAACAGTAAAGATACTACTTAATGAAAAGTAAAATGATGCCACCAAAAGTATTGTGAAGATACCCAAAAACATAATACTTTAAGTCTTTAGCTGTTATAGGATTAGGTAGCGGGAGTACAGGCTTTACCAGATAATTAATATAAGCTTCAGGTGTAAGTTGACAATCATTTTGGGGAACTTAACTAATCATGAAATAAAAGTGAAGAAAGGTCAAATAGTCACCCAAGTAAGATTAACAAATTTTATAATTTCACCATTTCTTGACTTCAGAAGCTTTGATAGAAGGTGTGGTGCTTAATGGACAAGGAGTGGAATAAGCAGTATGAACTATATGATTCAAATAAATTTCCTTAAGTACATGTTCAAATAATAAAAGCTATGCAAAGGAAAAGTAATTTCTATGGATACCTAATCAGCTATACCATTTAAGTTAAAAACATACTTCTGGTCTAAACAGAAAAAGTTTATTATAAAGAGCTCAATCAACTGATTAAAGCTGCCTACTTACACCCTTTAAGAAGCCATAAACTTTACTGTTGTATACATATAGAAGGATGGAGCACACCGCATGGTGATGTATTACAGTCAGTTTAATGAGGTTACTATGAAAGTCTGGGGTCAGATCCCCAGAATAAATGACGCCATGAAACTTTTGGAAACTTAAAATATCTCTTGGCGATGGACCTAGCATGTGCTACTAAATTAAATTTTTGTTGAAGAAATAGGTGAGGTGTGCAATGTAAGTAGCCATAGTTTATTTAGACTATTATTATGCCACAAGTTCTGAGAACTCCTGAGAAATGTTATGAACTATGGATAGGTTATTTGCAAAGTTAAACTATCTTGTGCTCTAATATACTGGATAATATAACCATGTTTAGTCATACCTTACAGGACCATCTCAATCACCTATGCCTAATACCTGGAAAAACATGGAAAAATAAAATTGAAATGTTGCAGAGTTTGACTTTTAAAATGAAATTATAATTCCTTAGCATGATATCAATTATCAATGAATAAAAGTCATAAAAATCAAAATGAAAGAAAACTGGCCTTAGAACAACTGACAAGAATGCATCATGTCCAAGTCATAATAATGATGTTGAGATATAAAAGCAGTTTATTCCCATCTTTCAGACTTTGATTCAACTTTGACTTACCTCTTAGCTATGTTATAAAACTTAGGGTGGTCTAGAGAAAGTTATCTTTAGAAGTATTGAAAGTAAGATTGGTAGAAAAACTATTTTTGCATACTATAATTTTTAAAATGACTTTTTACTTGATATACAGATGCTTGTGATGTCAGTATAAGAGGGAGCTAGTTTAATCTAATTAAGATGTGACTAGCCCACATTAAATAGCAAATTAAGGTCTTTATGAGGGCATAGAAGGCCCACACTTTACATTAGAGAATGCCAGGCGGTCATAAAAAGAATTTTTAAGCACTCTTGTTCTTACTTTATGGATTACACATAAGGTAATGGCAGATCATGCATTAATCAACTAGCTCTGAAATAAAAGGAAAACCAGCGTAAGGCTTTTCAGAAAGCTTTAAAAATACAAGTTCATGATTTTAAAATCCTACAAAGAGAGGAAAGAAAATTAAAAAACAAACTGATTGCTTTAGCTTACCTGTGTCTCATCTTTAGAACATGATAACAATTAATTACATGCCCTGATAGAATTACTTAATGAAGAGCTGTATGACGAGATTGAAGAGGTGAAGACAGCTTTGAGATTAAAGTACATCGATACTAAGCGTTTTGATAGAATTTTTAGAAAATGGCATTGGGAAATGGTACCCTTACACTTGACTAAGCGATCACATTAACTTAATAATGGAAACCACAACCATGTTGTGCAAGAACGATTTTTTTAAAAATTCGGTATAATTCAAGGAGCAGTTATGTTGAGAATCTTGTCAGATAAAGTGCATCAAGCCCTAGAACTCTATATATTGTTCAGGCTTTAGGCCTCTTGAGAAGAGATTTAATATGAACCAATTACGCCTACAGCACCATTTTATTACATATCATTTGATGTAATTTGACCACTATATATGGCATCAAATCTGTGAACAATATTATCACTGTAGCAATAGACCATTTTATAAAGAGGTCAAGGCCGCAAATTTGAATATCTACAGTTTAACATAACCAGAAAGTTTAAAATAAAGTAGCATTAATCATGAATACTATGAGTTCTTCTCTACTAAATGGAAAGGACTTGCTTTCTGATGTGGCACAAAATTTTTAGGCTAGATAGGTATCAACATCAACTCACTACCCCATACACCCCATCATCAGATGAAATTGTTGCGTGCACAAAAGAATAATGGAAGGATTAATCAAGAAAATAGATTTGACCTATAAAGTTAAAAAGGAACTAACATTTACCATCTGCGGTGCGAAATTAAAGGTGTTAAAAACTGGTTTTTATGAGCAGCAAGATTTTTTATTAAGTTTATTTTATGGTAAATAACTGGCTTTTTAAATTTAATTTAAGATAATAAAAAACGAGTAAAATAGCTTTGAAAAATGTATAAACATGATAAATGTTAATTTAAAGCTTCAAATTCTGGTAAGCAAGGATGTTTTAAGTTTACCTCATCAATTAACTAATTAGTTAAAAAGAAGTTGGTTATTCTGGAGATTATATCTACTATCATAGAACTAAGCAAACATAATTCAAGAGGCCTATGCAGATAAATTAATTTATTAGGCTTCTATGTTAAAGATTATCTAAAAGAATTAAAAATCTACTTTTTAGTACTGTCTTAGATCTTATGGAAACCAAGAATATAGCGAAGAATCGGTGTCTTAAGTGCAGAATTCCAGTAGCAGTTCTGTCATAAGAATGTGCAATAATGTATAAAAGTGAGATATCTCTTTATTGAAGGTATTTTATACCTTTGCGTATTGTTTCAAAAACTAGTCTTTAAGTTGCTCTCCTATTGTATTGTAGTATCTGAACATGTGCTACTATCATCTGGATTATTTACATTCCAAGCAGCATAATTCAGATTTTAATAGTAGTGCTAACTTTAGGGGCTCATCGATCTAACTCATCGACTACTTTTGTGCCATTTAGAACCATGTTTGATATTTCCATTTCCAACAGCAGTTCTTATCATAGTATCTTAAGAGACATGGTGGGCTTTGTGTAAATTATTTGAAGGAGGATCCTAAGAAAACGTCAAAAAATGAACTGCATTTCCTCAATATATAAGCCCCTATCAAACAGGAAGACATGTCGTTGAAAAAATTAGACCGTCAAGAATCAAAAATCATAGCAACAATGTTAAAATTTTAATTACAAGTAACTTAGACTCATAGAGTGGCTCTTTAGAGAATACCGTTTACATGCAGGCTTCATTGAGGATTTTACGAGCTTGGTTTTTAGCCAACGTGATGAAATCTGACATTATGAGTTTTTGATGTTCTACCTTAGTTCAATTACAATTGGCATCATTAGAACGCTTAATTTGCAGCAGTATATGGTAGAGTATCTTGTAGCTTATGCCCAGCCATTCATCCAACAGTTTTTATGAGTGCTTAACAACCACAATACTAAAATTGGCGACATAATGTGATTCACCCAAGGCAACTTAATGTAAATCACTTTATCCTGGAACTACTTGTTAGGATTTTTTCAAGATCATAACATGAAAATTAGACTTAGAGTACATTATAGTCAGACATGGGAATAAGAACCATTACATCCGGAAGTTAAAATTTGAGCTTCCATAAGCCGTGGGTGACATTGAAACTTGTAGAGGGTTTACCATCAAGTAAGTTTATGACTTTAACAAGCATAGTGCTATTACCAAACAGTTCATTCAGGATGTAACAGGTTGGAAATCAAAATTAATACAACCATATCATATCTACAGGAATAAGGTCCTATTTATAAACCGCTGCCCCACCAAATCAAATAAGCAGCACTGGATGAGCTTTTAGATATTAAAATATGCATAGCAAAAGGAAGATGGTGAACGTAAACTCCAACTTCGTAGTAACTCTTGATTAAGGCAACTCATATACTTCTTGGCTCAACTGAGATACACTTGGAACTCAAGCTAATATAGACATGACTCTTTCATTCACTACGACTTTAGAGTATGACAAAATCAAAAAGACATTAATACCTTACTCTTAGCTTTTAGGAAAAAAGCTGAAAAAGCAATCAATTTATAAAATATAATGGATTTAACAATTGAAAAATTGACAATAATAAGCGTCAGAACTATTGCTTTTCCACTTAAAAGACTTTTATGAATGACCAAGTAGGGCGAGAATTGGATAGAGAAAAGAGCTATCACCATGATTTCCATCGTTAAACTGATATGATCAGAAGAGAGTTTAATGATGCGATACGGCATTGTAGTAGAGATAAGTATGAGACAAACAATGTAGAACTGTATACATAGTAAGAAGGTGAAAGACATTACAGCATGTGTAGCAATGGTTCAGTATATAAATCATAGTCTCTCTATGATGCATTCCGTCTGTAATTGCTAGCCATTCCAGCTAAGCTGTCACATCTGCGCATAAAGAGAGTTCCATGGAACTCAGCGCTAAATTCCACCTAGTTAACTCCCCTCAGCCCAGTACCACTTACTCAAACTTGCAGCATAACCGCTTATACCTAGACCCCATAACCCAAAGATGATTCTTTTGCAATAAAAAATTATACCCCATAGTTAATATGTTAAACTGTACATGTTAATTGAACACTTTTATTCCTCCATGGAAAGGGCCTCAGTTTGGCTTAAACAAAGCTATTGAAATTCCACTTCATATGTTGAGAGTGCAGAGCAAGTCACATACTGAAAGAACAGCCCCGTGACTTATCAGGAGATCAAACAGACAATGGTGAGACTATGTGCACTATCTGAGAATTTGGCATAGCAAAAAAGTAAAATTTTTAGCCATACGTTGACAGCAGAGTGAGACCCTTACCAGGATATATAATAAATTCACACAAAGCTCATGTATTAATCTTTGCACAATTTTTTGAAGCAGATGCTTGAATAACAATGACGTCAGTTGTAAACATCATCAGGAGCTCTTTATTGCAATGGTGACGGTTTACAAGGGAAACGTCTGTACTTAAAATAAGTAATT
Source organism: Massospora cicadina (assembly GCA_022478985.1). Classification (NCBI taxonomy): domain Eukaryota; kingdom Fungi; phylum Entomophthoromycota; class Entomophthoromycetes; order Entomophthorales; family Entomophthoraceae; genus Massospora; species Massospora cicadina. Next base: position 93,477 of record JAKSZP010012067.1, read on the forward strand.
AGTCACGCCAATTTTCTACCACGGTTTAAAATCTAATCTAAAACAGAAGCCGCATATAACCCCTATAATGCTTCTAGCTTTGTAGCTCCCAACAGACCCCATACTAATTACAAGTAAATCTCCCGGTTAGGTTTACAAATGACTACTTAATGCATGATGTTTCTCAGATAAATTGCTATGAGTGTAAACAGAAGGGCTAATATGCAATAAATTGCTCAAGAAATGACCAGTACATATGGTGCAGCCACCACACATGATATGGGAAAAGATTAGCTATGGATTGAGGAGAAATTCCTTTCTGAGACACACCCATGATAGTTCAGCTTAAATTAAAGATTTTTTACAAAAACCTGGCCATACACTTATAATCAGTTTTATCATTGAACTGCCAATAACATACATGTAGCCACTTAAAAATAAGCCAAAAAATTTGAAGCTCAGGAAGCTTGATGAGAGTTTGAGAAGTCCTATGCTTGTTAGAAATTTACATACCAATAAATTTAGGCAAAAATTAAGGATGCCTTAGCAACCACAATAAAAGCTACAGACTACAAAAAGGCGCCCTACCAGGAGAAGTTGAGTCCTATAGAATGGGAGAGGGGTTTTAAGTTTTCTGCAATAAAAGAAATTTAGATGAAAGGTTTTTTGCTGTGTTTATCAACCCCATTTTTTATTTAATCAGCTCTCGTTTTATTCACTATAATCTCCCACTTGGACTATCAAGAAGGACTTATCCGGGGGTCTCAACTTTAAAATTTCAGAGCAAGTAAATATTTGGATAAGATTTAATGAATTTGGATTTGGAAAGGTTTACAATAATTAAGGTGAAAAAATAAGTCAAAACCCTTTCACTAGCAACATGCTGGGTCTTAAGGTTAACAATTGTAGAGTTGGCTTTTAAAAATAATGATATTTAAAATAGTACAATTGTTATATATGAAGTATCTAAATGGGGTTTCAAATGGAATATTTTGATATGACTTTAGACAAATATTCGATCAGCTACTCTATCTTGAAAGTGTTCAATACTTATTTAGTATTCCAGCTTCCGCTTTGTTGCCATCCAAAATTAATGACTAAAATAAATTTTGTTGTTTATTTACTACATCTGAACTAGAGATATTTATGGTTTATCAATAACTAAATTCGCTTGATGTTACCACAGATATAAAGTTTCCAACAGAGGGCTCTCCTATTTAAGGCCTTTTATCAAAAAAGGTAGTTTATTCCTGTTTTACTAAATTTATACAAATCCTAGGTTCACAACAGAGCTAATTATTCTTTTTGCAACTAATGTCCTGATGATTTAAAAATATAAAAGGATTTGGGATTAGAAATTACGTATAATGTGGGGAATTTATGCAGTGAGGGTCAGAATCTACTCTGCGCTCATCCAAACTGTGTCACAGAGCTTATAAATAAGTTAATGACAGCGTCCTTGGTTGGTGACGCTTGTGGTTATAGTTTAATGGTTGAATAAACCTAAATCGTCAGGTAATTTGATAGGGGAAATAATATTATTATTTGATGATAATTATTATATATCATATCAAAATTATTAGTGTTTATAAGCCAAAAAAATCCTAAGTATATCCAAAACTTGGGATCCATGGCCTAGCGGTTCCACCTAGTTAATATTCAACTAGATGACACAGGCCTGGGGCTTTGTTGGTTAAGTTGGACTTAATAATAGCGGACTTAATGATCTGAGCTTGTGGGCATTGGTGGTCTATGTCAAAATTAGTTTTTAATGTCAATTGATTTTTCAATTATATTATATTTTTAATTAGTGGTATGAATCGCCTTGGTATGTGCTACCATTGCATAAGAGAAGTGATGGTTTAGCTATTTTCAGATGCATCAGAGAAAATGCTGTCTTGGAACAATTGTTAACTAGACAATGACCACAAGGCCAAGCTGAGTTACTGCAGAGACTCATAGCTTACAGACCCTTGGAAGCCTTCATTGGATCCGCTGGCTAAGTGCCAATGAGAAACAAGGTGTAATAGGTGAGGTGTGATTAACATCTGTAAAAATTTACTCCGTTGGGTTGATTATCAGAGGTCAACCCTAGTAATCTTTATACTGCACAGGTTCAATTTCCTCATGCACCTCGCGTTGTAAGAATATATATAATCCAATGATAGTATGATGACTATTATCCGTAGTTGAGTTAGAATGATTTTCAGGCCCAAAGCTTTTGCTGGTATTTCCAATTATTACTTGATATCGTACTCATAGGGATTCATTCCCTGTAATCCTGTCCACTCAATCTTCGTTAAGATCCTCTGATGGCAGTCTCCTTTGGCCCAACACACAGTTGGCAGCAATCCCTTAGCCATGGTTCCCTTTGTCTCTAGATCCCCGCTTGGATCTCTACTCTTCTCTGAGAATCTACCAATTATTGCCTTCTGCAATAATATCCTTGAGATGGAATCTTAACGCTAGATGCTGATAGTCTAACTATTACCAAATCTACAAAAACTAATAATGTTCTAAAGTAGTAATGTTTAAGTGTATATTTGTTTTTAACTATGTTTTTTATCTATATTTTTTAACTATGTTTTTTATCTATATTTTTTTATCTATGTTTTTTATCTATATTTTTTATCTATGTTTTTTATCTATATCTCCATATTAGAGTGAATCCTAGGGAATTTATAGGGGATTTGGCTATCTAACCCTCAGTTGACACCTCTTCAATGAAACAGCAGCCGTTGCCATTGAATCACCCTTCCTCATCTTAGCAGCGATGGTCTTCCCCATCCTGGCTAGGATTCTGATGTTGGATATCTTCGAGACCTCAAATGGAAAGAGTTGGAAATGTGTTCCTAACATTTTCCTCTCAATTCAAGCAAATCAGCCATAATTGGCTAGCGACCTACTTTGGTTTGGACTTTTTACCCATTATGGCAGGTCACTTCACCAACCAATAGATTCTCTAGTTGCAGGCGGCATCACTCGCCTTGCAACTCATTAAACATTCTTAATCAGTTGGTGATGAAACCTGACCAATCCCAATCAATACACCTGATAGTTAATCACTATCAGATGCCCCTATTTTGTTGGCCGCTCCACCCAATGAGATATTAGATATTCATCCAGATTGATCCCCAACGGATATGACCAGACAAATATCCTAAAATCCCCCAAACGTAGTTCCTCCAAAATTTGGAAAACTGATTTCCAATTCAATTTGCCTTAGGGAATTTTTCCCCTAGTGATACCAGGTAATCTAGCAGGCTGGGAATATGGGCAAAAATCTCAACAACATCGAACCCATATAAACTATCTCTAATTTCAAACAAAAGAAACAATCTTTTAGAAATAATAAGAGATAGTTTAATATACAAGCTTTTTGTATTTAGTATTATTTGTTGTATTAAGTCGAGGAATTACTTGAGAAAAAGAAGGATCAGGGAAGAAAGCCATTGTACAAGCAAATGACAGGAGAATACAGCCTTGAAGTGTCATTTCTAAGGATTTTATATAATATCTACTTTCACCTTCTTATCTATTGTCTCCAAACAAAAGGCGCTCAAACTCTGATTTATCTACAAATAAGAACCAGACCATTTGAAGTAGGCCAAAGCTTCAACAGTTTAAAGTGTTGCAATGTTCTTTCCAACTTGAATAATGCGGCTTAGAACTTTACTGTGATGGATGGGGTACCTAAACACTGACACAAAGCAGTTGAGCATGAGGGCTTAGGTAAGTGCCCACAAGCAGGATAGCCCTACTGTGGTAATATCTCTAATCTGAGTATATGGAAACTTTTGGCTATAAACCTTAGACTACTTTGAAACTATACTAATTTCAAGCAAGAGGGTCTGCCCCCAGAAATCGCATACAGGGATGCAATGGACTTAGAAAAGTCTATAGTGTGGTCCATAAGCAGTTCCCTTAGGTCTCTTGAATAAATAAATTTTGAGTTTTAGAATTACTTTTAAAATTTATTAATTTAACTGAAATATTATAGAAGATAGGCTTCTTTACGCAACTTTGCCAGTTTACATTTATATCCAACTACAGGGGAAGAGCACGCCAAGTTCTCTGCGGATTCCATGGGTATCTTCTTAACAATGGTATATTCTGAGGGTCTCAATCTTTGATTTCCTATTCTGACCCATTACAGAACTAAGGATGGGTATTTTAGAGGTTATCAAAACTTTTTTGCATTTATATTTCTACTTCAATGATTCCAAAATCCGTTACAGTGTCAACAACCTTAATGCTAGCTTTTAGATTAATTAATAATTTTTTGGCAGCATCAGATTTGCCATAACACCATTTCCACGAGTCCTGTTCAGCCTCATCTGAATTGGTTTCATTTGATTGATCAGAATGCATTTGTGTTGCTTTCCCTTAGTATTGACTGATTTAGAAATATATAGTACTCAGCATTATCAGATTGGCCGGAATGCCATTTACAAGAATTTCTCTCCTCATTGACCAATTTAGTATTATAGAGTTTGGCAGCATTTAGTAGGCAAGAACACCCTTCATGAGGATTTCCCTCCTCATCACTATTTTAGTGATATTAAATTTTGAGGCATCTGATTCGCCAGAATGTCATTTTCAAAATTACTTAGGATTGTAACCATCCCCCTCAGCCCTGATCTTTGCAATTGTGGAAGATTAGGGCTATATGGTGGTCAGATAACGCCTTCACCGTTACATCACCCCCAAAGGAAAGCTCCATCCTACTCCATAACTCATCCACCTTCTGTAGCTGTTGATGCAGTCGTTAGCAGTTTTACAGATGGACTCTTCCAACAAGTGACATATTTACTTACCCCAGATATCAGCGCTTTCCTTAGGAGACCTTCATATCCAAAATTCTCCGCCTCATACCTGGCCTCTCATGGGTTCCTCAAATGAAATGGCTCTGGCTTCTAAGAAGGAGGATCTTCAAGCTTCTTAATTTGCAAGATGTACAGCACTATATGTAAACGAAATTTTCAGGAATATTAAGTTTGTAGCTACTTCTTTTACTTGATGTATGGCATTTAAAGGGACCAGGGTGTTGGACCAATTTTTTGCAGCTAGTGGGGTCTGAGTAGTTATTTTCAATAATCATCACAAGTTTCCTTCTTTTAGCATCAGGGCCTCAGATTGTTAAACATTGACTTCTTCTGCATTTCTAATGCATTAATTAAATCTGCACTCAGGGGTTTTAGGTTAAACTTCATTTCAGCCAACAGGAGTTTGCCACTTGGTTTGGACCTCTGAGTAGTTTTCCACTATCTCAGGATGGAACCCATAGTTTAACATGAAGGATGACACCCCCGTTGATGAGTGTACTAGATTATTTTAAGTGAATTGGGATAGTTTTAGCCAGTCAGTCCAGCGTTTCAAGTATGTGGCCATGTAGCAGTGCAGGCACAACCAAGAAATTGTTTTAGTCATTCAGTTTGGCCGTTATAATAATGATAGTAGCCTGATGATCTGCACGGTTTAATATGAGATTTTCCAGTAAGTGTAGTCAGAAGCGCAAGATGAATTAAGGGCCTCAATCAAACACTATCTCATCATGGAGGCCATGGAGGTAGAAAAACTCAAATAAAACTCCTCTGTGCCCTTTTATGATGATTTTAGAAGTACACAGAAAGAATTCAGCATACTTGGTCAGTCAATCCACTACCACCAAGACAGCATCATATTCCTTTAATTTTATAAAATCCATCATTTCTTCCAAGATTAGCGAGGAACAAGGCATTACCAAAATCTGGATGTGCTTTAAATTCCATCAGCGCTTCTGCCTGGCATGGTTGGATTCTTGTGCAGTGTTGGGATTCTCAACAGTTTAAATGAAGCCTCAACTTGGGGCTTCGAACTTGTTACTTATCTTGGGCAATATCAACCTATATTCACTATTATTAATCTACCAATCAATACTTTATTGAGTTTAAAGTATAAAATCATTATTAACTTCGATTTACTTAGCATCATCCAAATTCAATTAATATTGGACAAACTTGAAATAAACTATCAAACTGCTCCACTAATTGATCATCCTGGCTGATAAACTCTATAGCTAATATTCTACCTTGGAGGGAACAAATCCCTTATTTCAATGTTATCTTATCTCAAACTTCATCTTATCTTATGAGTACTTTATCTGTTACCTACTTCTCTTTATCCTCTAAAAAATTTAGGATAATATTTCCTAATCTATTCCCAATTCCACCAGGGTACATGCTGATCAATCCTTATATTCCTTATCTTTTCTTTTTTTTTTCTCTTCTTAGCACTATTTAAGGTGCTGATTATTTGATTAATAAAATAACTTTTACGCTTTACCTCTTTTGGCTCTTTAGTAGAAGTTCACTCTTGTTTTTGGGACCTCTGAACCAGTGAGGTTAAGTCCCTAGCTCTTAACTTTTGGGACCTCTGAACAGCCTAGGTTAAGTCCCTAATTATAAACTATTAGGACCTCTGAACCTGTTGTTAAGGTTAAGTCCTACTCTCACCTGCCCACCTCAGCAAGCTTCAAAGGACCCGCCTTCAGACCTCCCTCAGTCCCAACAACTGGTGCTCCCTTCCAGGTCCCTTCTGAGCTAAACCCAGAGCTTAATACGCCCTCTTAGGACAAGCAATCAATATAGAAGAAATTAATAAAATTCTCATCAGTAAAGAATCCCAAATGAAGGACCCCATCTATGAGTTAGGGGTGACTGACCATTTTGCAAAATATGAGCAAGCATACACTGGACTGGATTCATATGCTAAAATCATTAACATAACTCAAGTTCTGCTTGATAAGTGTGCCAACGAGTACAATTCTACCATGTTAAAAGTTTATTAAAATTTGTCCAATCCCAAATACAGCGCCTACTCCATAAACTACTTTGCATGTGCCCAGGCCATCAGGATCCACAATCATGTTAGAATCGCTTCCCATTACATCATGGTTAATATTTATAAAATGGTTCATGACCTTAAACTTGTTACACTAAAAAAGGAACGAGATGATGGCTAAGGTTGATGCACTCTTGGCTAGATACAATACACCATTTCTAAAATTTACCTTCAGGAGATGCTTGCTACCAAATTCCATCCAAATACCCTTCCCATCTGCGATGAAGAAAATTTGAATGAACTTGGAATGAGCAACATGGTGAATAACAAGCTCCTCACATAAATGGTTGATGGGTCAGAAATTGTCCAAAATAATCCTTCCAACTTTTAAATGATCAACTCTCATTCCCTCAATAGGAACACTGAGAAGAACTTGGGCTTTCTGAAACCAATAATTTGGATGTTGCTACTAAAGCCAAAGCCCAACAAGAAAATCTTGAGTTAATTTTGGTGGCTGAGCCAGAACCTTTTGATGATCAAAATGAAGCGGCCAACCTAAACGCTTTAACAAAATTTGTTTATCTTTGCCAAGGTTCCAAAAAAATCCAAAAACTTTCTCATGCCAACCAAGCCAAGTGCCCTCAAGACCAAAATCACACTCTCTTACTGCTTTAATTTATTCTAAACCGTTTATTTATTATTCTTTGGTTTTTACTAATATCTTAGGTTTTCATGTAAATATTGAGAAAGTTTTAAAAAGTTTCCTAACCGCTTTAGTTTACTAATGCAAAGCTGTGCTCAAATTCTCCTGCCTTCGCCTACCTGCCCAATAATTTCCCTTTCTTCTCTTTACAACCTAAAGTTTCTTGAACCAAAATTACTTGCATTTATCTCATTAACCTTGCAATCCCTTACACTAATGTGGGATCTATCTCCATCAAATTAGATATCAACTTGATTGGATCTAAGCCTAAATCAACTTTCTTCTATCCTCCTAACCAGCCCTTTCATTTTAATACCAAGACTAAGTCTGCCACTCCCCTGATTTTATACTCAAACTCTCTAAATTCTCATCAACCCAACAATTGGCATCCCTGGTTGAGGCTTGGAGAGGGCATCGTTGGGATTCTCAACAGTTTAAATGAAGCCTCAACTTGGGGCTTTGAACTTGTTACTTATTTTGGGCAACATCAACCTATATTAACTATTATTAATCTACCAACCAATACTTTGTTAAGTCTAAAGTCCAATATCATTATTAACTTCGATTTACTTAGCATCATCCAAATTCAATTAATGTTGGACAAACTCGAGATAAATTATCAAACTGCTTCACTAATTGATCATCCTGGCTGATAAACTCTAAACTAATATTCTACCTTGGAGGGAACGAATCACTTATTTCAATGTTATCTTATCTCAAACTTCATCTTATCTTATGAGTACTTTATCTGTTACCTACTTCTCTTTATCCTCTAAAAAATTTAGGATAATATTTCCTAATCTATTCCCAATTACACCAGGGTACATGCTGATCAATCCTTATATTACTTATCTTTTCTTTTTTTTCTCTTCTTAGCACTATTTAAGGTTCTGATTATCTGATTAATAAAATAACTTATATGCTTTACCTCTTTTGGCTCTTTAGTAGAAGTTCATTCTTGTTTTTGGGACCTCTGAACCAGTGTGGTTAAGTCCCTAGCTCTTAACTTTTGGGACCTCTGAACAGCCTAGGTTAAGTCCCTAATTATAAAATATCAGGACCTCTGAACCTGTTGTTAAGGTTAAGTCCTACTCTCACCTGTCCACCTCAGCAAGCTTCAAAGGACCTGCCTTCAGACCTCCCTCAGCCCCAACATGCAGGTTACGCATTCCAAAATGTACATCCTCATAGTGCTAGGCATCCTCAGCCATGAGTAACTTTGAGATAGGACATCTAAAATTTCTCCATCTTTGAGTGTCCCACCAAGGGGTGGTCATGGGGTGCGATTATCACCTCCTCCTGGAGCTTGCATTTGGGAAGCCATAGGTTCCATTTGTGAAGGATGAGTCCATTATTTTCCAGAAATTCTTTGATGTCCTGTCTCAATCCCCTTCTTCAGGTCCTTTCAAATTTTTCCCCATAATCTGAGCGTTGTTGGGTGGTCCAAAGCTTATCTGTCAGTTCATGAGTGGCATTTTAAAAGGTGTTAAACACATTTGGAGGCAATATATTTGCCGTGTTGTAGGCATCAATTCCTCTTTATAAATACCATTACCAGGTCTCAGCTTAGGAGGTCTGGAATGAAGTTTCTCTCATGGCCTATGCATTATTTGATATCATACTGCGCCAGCATGAGATGCTACTAAGCCTGACGCTGGTCCAAGCACTTTGGGCTTTTTTAGAATTTGAGGGCGCAGTGTTTAGTTCTGATCATAAATGGGTTAGGAGTACATCAGGTGAATATGCTATTCCTCTATAGCTGATACAATTTCCAAGACCTCCTTATTGTACAAAGGGTAGTTTTTCTCAGCGGGCAACATTATACTACTAAAGTAGCTTACAGGATGGTCTACTCCATTTTCCACACCTACAACAGAATTTTCCAAATTGCAAAGTTCAAGGCGTCAGTCTCTACTATTAAGGGCCAGTTAGCGTCAGGGTGGGCAAGTACTAATGTCACCACGAGGCTCTACTTGATGTCTAAGAAAGCTTTCTACCCTTCTTTCATCACTGGAATGGCACTTGCCCTTTAAGATGGGTCAATGGTGCAGCGTTTTTAGAGAGGTTTTTAGTGAAATGTCGCAGGAAATTCACCACGCCTATAAAACTTCCAACGCCAGTTCTATTTGTAGTGTCCAACCTGTCAGGAGAGTGTCTATAGTCTCCAGTTCCCAGCTTGGCAATGCACGAAGCACTGAACTAAAGCAAGGGAACTCATCATCAGAGTGAACATAAAGATAGCCCAGCAGAGGGAGCTGGAGCTAAGAAGACATAGGGCGAGGGTTTTGAGCACAGTTAAATTAATAACATATTGGGCAAACAAAAAAACTTGGCTGTGCCACAAAAGGGCAGCTCATAACTGAGTTTTGTACAGGGCTAGAGTGCACAGGTGACCTGGTTTGTATGGAACTGGGTAGGCCCGGTGGTGTACCTGAGGCTGTAACAAATTTTAAAAGGAAAAATAGGCTTACACGTTGCAAGACCTCCTCAAAGAGGTTTGCGCACAGGTGCACCCAAGTCAATATAATAAATGTAAAACGACTATGGTGTTTAGATGGGGAAGACGACAAACGAGAAACGTTGGTCTCAAGAAAACAATTAAGCCAACTCAAGGATTTTATGGATCAGCGAAAGTGGTACCAAGCCTTGGAGCTCCAATAGGCGCATACTTCCGTCCAATAGGGTATCATACTTTAAAACTTATTTTACTGGAGTGATCAAGTGAAGTTGACCTGACCTGGGCTCGTAATTTCATAAATAGAACAATTTTTAAACCCCTATCACCAATTAACTGTATTGTGATGTCATCGTTTACCACGTAGCTCATCCATTTTAACGCAAGATCTGAAACAAGGGGCTGAGCGTTTTACACCTCACTTGTACCAACCTGGGCATACTTGGCCTGTACCCAGCGCTGATCCAAGGTGTGCTTGAGATCAGGAAGGGCCTGAAGTTTGACCTTCTGGACCTCCTGCCACCCAGCGTCGTTCTTGGTGTTGGTGCCTTCTATAAAGTCACGTAAACATGACATGACCACTCTCTCATCGCTTTTAACTTTTTTAGGCATTTGGACATAAATTTGTAAAAGACTACACTCCCCAAATTAAAGAGTTTAAATTCTTGTAGAAGTTTGCATTTTGACATTTTCAAGCGGAGGTTTGCCTTGTTGAAGGCTTTCAGCATGCTCTGAACGTCGTCCTTATTCTCCTCTTTGGTCTGTAGAACATTAGATTTCATCAATGTATTTTACGCAGCATTTTTCAATCAGGTTGCATTAGGGGTGAATATGGTATTCTGGAATACTTCTGGACGTTCTTAAAACCAAAGAGCATCTTCTTTTAATTTGAGCACACCCAAAGTTGCACTTGAAGGCCAAGTAACGTTGTTGCTTAAAAAACAAAGAATCTTGGTTATACGCGTTGACCAGGTCCAGCTTGTTGAGGACTTGACTTCCCAAAATTATTTTGGAATGAACTCCAGCTTTGATATTGGATAAGGTTCAGAGTCATTTTTTATGTTTAACCGCTGATAATCTACACATAGTCAGAGCTCACCACTTGATATTGACCAGGAGTATGGGTGACACTACGGAAAACTAAAGGTAAATTATACCACGCTCAGCATCTTTTTAACATATTATTCTAGGGACGCCTTCACATTTAGGTTAAGGGATAAAAAAGGCAATCTTTAATAACTTCTCGTCATTTTCAAACTTGAATGTAGCGGGATAAGGCCCATTCAGGGAGAGGGCTTTTTTTGGGACAGGTGGGCGTATGTTTTAACCTTCAGGGGTGTCCATAACAAGTTTCTGCCCACCTACCGCGTTCACCCCAGACTTCCCTCCACCAGTGGTGAAGAAATTTAGTGCCATCAGAGGAGGATCCTTTGGGTGCAGCATGAATAGGCGCTCCTCTAGTTTGAACTAAGAGGAGTACTTGTGCCATCACCTCATGCCCAAAATTATAGAGTGAGGCAGGTTTTATTAGCGCTAAATGCTTCTTGGAACTTTTGAGATCCCTGCTGAAGCATCACCTGAGGCTTGAATTCCCAACATTATACTGCTTTTAAAGTGTCCGCTAGAATAGTATTTCCCTTTCAGTCCATCTCCGTCTTCATTCAATGCGCTAACTTTCATCTATATAGTTGTCCTCTGCCCCTATGCCTACCATAGCCCAGAGTTCTCCTTAACCCTTCACTTTTTTCACCCGTCTGTAACAAAAATGGAACATTGAGTTAAGATGAGGCATTTCCTTTATTGATTGTGGCGACGCATGTGAGGTCAGGCAGAAGTTGTAGGTAGGAACAGGAGTACACTCTCTGGGGGTTCTGGAGGGGAACTTCATTTGCAGGACTATAAGGTGATCCTTGAGTGGGCTTTTATGAAGAACAGGAGATACGCTCAGACATAGTGTGGCAGCCGCAGAACTTCCCCTGTTGTGATATGAGGTGGGATTTTTCCTGAGCAATTCTAGTTGCCCCTCCACCTGGTTCACGAGTGAGAATCCTTCATCAAGGGAGGCTCACAAGTGAATGGCAGCCATGGCGGTAAGAATTTCAGGATGGATGTTCTGATGGACCATCTGCACAACCTTGGAGGAGATTACTTTGGCCTACTTGACCAACGGGGGGTACACTTGTGCATACTACATGAACGTCATCTTATTCTGTGTGAGAGCCAAGAGGTAAGACCAAGCCATGTCATGTCATGGGAGTCGTTGGACATGGCTCTCTCTCAAACAATTAAAGACATTCATCTAGGGTGGGGGAAGGGCAGATTGAGATTCCAAAAAACTCAGTGAAACATTAAGCCAGGTTTCAGGGAAGGTAAGCCCTACCTGTGCAATCTGGAGTGACATGGAGATTTACTCCTGAAGTGGCAATAAGTGGGCTTGAAATCTATCCATGAGAAGGTCTTGTGTAGTGTGACTAGCCCCTCAGGGGTGAGGTCATGTCTGAATTCCGGAGAAGGCTTCTAAGAACATGAGTTAAGTTGGACGTTACCACAGGAGAGGAAGTAAAAGGTGGCTTCTCTCATGAAGAACAGCAGAGAGATGATGACCAAATACGTGGTTTGGTGTCCATATCAAGTAGACAGGGCCCATAATGTGTGCTTATCCATCATAGATAGAAAAAGTGACATCATGTTGAACGAGCTTCATATAATGTGATTAATTAGGTCCCTGAACGCTGCCACAAAACGGTTGGGAAAGAGGTACCAGTTAAGTGCCCACAAGAGGATAACCCTACTGTGATTTTAACCCTAAACTGATTGTTTAAAAAACTCTTGGCTATAAAACTTTGGACTACAGTGAGAGCTATATAAGCCAAGCATGAGGGTCTTCAAACCAGAAAGCGCATACAGGGATGCAGTGGCTTTATCAAAGTCAGAAGTTTGAGCCATAAAAAAGTTTTCCTTAGGCTTTAAAAATGATTTTTGACTTTCTAAAATATTATTTAAATTTATTAAGTTAACTGAAAAGTTATGGAAGAATCTTTTTTTAGTACTAGATGGTCCCAACCCAAGGGGGGTTATGGAAGAATCTTCTTTACACAACTTTGTCAGTTTACATTTATACCCCAGCTACTGGGAAAGGAAGGAAAAGTTCTCCGCGGAGAACATGGGCATCTTCTTGACAATGGGAAATTCTGAGGGTCTAAATCTTTAATTTTCTCTTCTGACCCATTACAGAACTAGTGATGGGTACTATAGAGGTTATCAAGATTTTTATACATTTAATCCTTTTTGAATCATTCTTAAAACTAATTACAATATCAACAACCTTATTTCTATTTTTAGAAAAATTAAATAATTCTTTTGGCGGCATCTGAATCACCAGATTGTCATTTCCACGAGTCCTGTTCAGCTCATCTAAAGTGGCTGCATTTTGTAGGTCAGAGTGCCATTTGTGAGGATTTCCCTAAATATTGACTGATTTAGAAGTGTATCATTTAGTAGTATCTGGTTATCAAAGCGTCATTTACATGGATTTTCCGCCTCATTGATCATCCTAGTATTATTGGGTTTGGCGGCATCTATGTTGGCAGAGTGGCTTCATGAGAATTTCCCTCCTCATCACTGTTCTTAGTAATATTGAATTTTGAGGCATTTGATTCGCCATAATGCCAGTTTCAAAATACCTTGAGATTGCAACCATCCCTTAAACCTTGATCTTTGCAACGTGGAAGATTAGGGCTATGTAGCGGTCATGCACCCCATGACTGTTACACTCTAATGTATATCAGACATTAGAAAAAAATCTCGTGTGTTACACGTCTTTATGATGATGTACCATCATAATAAGGCGCGAATATGGCCATTATAGTAGATGTGGTAGCCAAAGAATACTTTATAAAATAGAAGCGATGCCAAAATCTTCATATACAAGTAAACTTTTCAGTTATGTGTACAAGACAAATAAATATGTATTATTTGGTTGTACCTAGTGTGCCATTTTTGCACCGAAATTAAAAGTAGAGCCATAATAAACACTAAAGCACCAGTCAATATTGTATCAACTAAAATTATGGACAAGCTGTCATTGTAATAGGGTCTCAGAATTGCAAGATATATGGAACTGTTGGGGCAGAGTGTGCTGTTTTAAGGAGCTTAAAGATCATTGTCTCTTTATTTTTATATTATTTGCTATTGAAACTCATGCAATCATGCTATTAAACCAACGTTATAATATGTTGACAGGTGCGGCAGTCATAATTCACTTCAGCACCATACTTGGCATAGTAGATGAAATGTTTAAAATTCTGAGTAATACAATCTCAGTTTATTTTAGAATGCATGGAATTAGAAGAATTATAAACGCACCCCTACATAAACCAGGCGTATGACTTAGAAATAATCACTGCCCCTAATTAAACATCAGAGCTTGGATTTTTATTACAGTACCAACTGTAGACATAACGCCAGATCTAACTTATATGATGTCTGAGGAGATAATCATCAGTAAGTACCTTAATGTGCCTCCATAAGTATTGTAATTTCGTCCAGAGAATTTATGTGAACAGATGCTTTGAAGGCTATGAAGTTATTAGTTTCATAGCACTAAAAAATCTTGGAGGTAAAAGTTCCCAAGGTAACTGAAATTACATTTATAGATCAAGTTAAAAAAGGTGATTTGGAGTATGATATAACTTTATTATTTTTTACAAATATAGATATAATTAAAGTTGAGTACTTGATATGTCATTGGGTCAATTGATGTGCCTCAAAGGGAAGATTTTTTATGATTGTTGACTGATAAGGTTGATCAGGTTAAGATTATATATTTTTATTTAATCGAGATAAGCTGATTAGAGGACGGACAATATCTGTATATGTAATGGGATAGGGGGAGGTGAAGTATAGCGAGATTTAGGCACCCTCAGAGTAGACGAGCTACCCCTGTTGCCAGCTTGTACCGCCCAGTATAGGGGGTTGGATGTCTTTTTCCAAAGGGGTTTCCTTCCTTATGGAGCAGGTGTGGAGGAAGAGGTCCATATGCAAAAACCAGACTGGGAACCATGATTCAACAAGTTGTTGTTGCTTTGCCCTCGCGTATCCATATAGACGGGCTTGAAATTGTTCCAGTAGGTGTAGGTGAGTTCTGATAATTGTCAAATGGGTAATTTGCACGGTTTCCTTGAGGCATCATTTGCTAAAGTGTAGGTTGTCCACAATGCAATGGCGACAATCAGGGAGCGGAGTGTGGGTGTTATCAAGGATTCAAGTTGAGTGCCAGAAGGCTTTAGGAGATTGACAGCTTCTGGTCATTGTGGGTTCTTAACAGACGCGCAACATCCCGTCATATGGCTCTAGATGGGGGGAATGCTTTGAGGTGGTGGTGCAGGGTGCCATCTCCTCCACACACTGTGCACGCTGTATGAAGAGAGTTGGAGAAATCAGCTATTCTGTTTTTTCTTCTGAGGCTACGCTAGGTGTTAGCTCTTACCCTTGGCTGGAGGAGCGGATGATGTGTTAGCCTTCATATTGCCTTCTGTGTTGTGAGGTCATAGGGGATATCATAAGCATCCAGGTATTTGATTCTTGCAATGAATGGGGCCACGTTGTGTGTGTCCCTCTGGGGGTGGTCATCTGGTTTCCTTGGCGTGAAGTGAGCTATGGGCCTTCCTCTTCCCTGACTAGTGCTAGTGAGAGTGATGGTCCACCCCATGTGCCAAATGGTGCGGAGAAGGCGTTTAAAGTGAGGGGGTTCCATGTGGGTCCGCTGCATTGGGGCGGTTCGCAAGGCATGAGAGCAGCTATGTAAGGAGAGTGTCTATAACTCTCCTGTTCCCAGCGTGGTAGTTCTCAGTGCACAAAGCCAATGCCAGGGAACTAGCCATTAATTTGAATTGACTAGAGCCTAGCAGAGGGTAAAAGTAATAATTACTTATGAAGAAAAGCGCGATCATGATAGCAAACAACCCACCAAAAATGATGCGGTGCACAAAGGGTAAAGGGTAAACGTCCTAGGTTGGAGGGAACCTGTGTGACCCAACAGTGCATGAGTCAGAATTTTAATTGCATTTATAATAAAGTGGTTAACATAGCGTGAGACCTCCTCAAAGAGGTTTGCGCACAGGTTTGCTAGAGATAACATAAGGAAAAATTGGAAAGATGTGAAAGGTTTATTAGGAAAAGTCAACCAACAAGGAATGCTGGTCACACAAAATATATTAAACTGAGTTAGGGTAATTATGGGTCTGCAGAAGTGTGCCCAAGCCTTGACGCTACTATAGGCAAACGCTCTCATCTGATTTGGTAGAATACACCAAAAGTGCCTTCACTTGAGCGATTGATTGAAACTGTATTCTACCCAAGCTCATAATTTCATACTTGAATGGTATTTGAACCCTCATTCTCCAATTAACTAAATTGAACCATCTTCGTTTGTTACATAAAACGTTCATTTCAATGCCTGGGCTGAGACAAGGGGCTGGGCGCTTTACACCCCATTAGTAGCAACCTGGGAATTACTGGCTTGTACCCAGCGTTGATCTAAGGTGTGTTTAAGGTCATGAAGAGCCTGAAGTTTCACCTTCTGGGCCTCCTGTCGCCCTGCCTTATCCTTAACATTGGTTCCCACTATTGAGTCATTCAACCATGACATTACCATCTCCTCCTTCTTGGGCTCCACCCCCCTCCAGGGGCGTTTGATAAGGTGAAGTTCTTATATACGGGTGCCAAATACATAACAGCAACGCCTGGCTTGGTCTTTGATCCTTCAGCCTCAGGAAAATGATTATGGAATGATCTGATCAGGTCTTAGGCATGTAGACAGTAAATACTGGCACCCAACTGTTCTCAGCCACATCAAACCTCTTCCAGGATACCAGTTACTCAAGATGTCTCTTAACATGGCGGGAGGCTACTATTTCCTCAACTTCCCACTCTGGCGCCCCATCCACGAGATAAGCCTCAGGAGTCTAAGGTGGGGGCACTCAAACAACGTCAATTTGCTCTCATGAAAGATGGAGAAGATTTAAAATGCGGAGGTAAGATCCAACTGGTATGAGTCATGTTCCACCTTTCTAATGACGCGGTAAGGACCAATCCTCTTTGGACCCAGCTTTTTGCATAGTTGTTTGATATGGACGTTATGAGCATCAAGCATCACAAGATCCTCTTCCTTATACGCTGGACCCAATCAGCACTTGCCTTCAGCGTTCTCCTCATAAACTAGCATAGCTGCCTCCAAACTTGTGGAAACCCCCTGATGGACCTTCTTGAGAGTCTTAAAAAAGTCCAGCACCGCTTCCACTTTGGAACCACAGCCGGGCTCCATGTTAAAAGCAGGGTTAAAGCCATGGTTGGTGAAGAAGGGTTAACAACTGATCGATGAGTGCAAAGTGTTGTAGCTAAACTGGGCCATGGGAAGGTGAGGAACCCAATTTGTTTGATCTGCGGCGGTGTAACAACGCAGAAATTGTTCCAAGAATTGGTTCACTCGTTTGGTCTGCCCATCTGATTGGGGGTGATAGGCAGTTGAACAGAAGGGGTGAATATGAAGAGTTTTACACAACTCTTCCCAAAAGAAGGAGGTGAAGTGGAGTCCCCTGTCACTAATGATTTCTTGAGGAACCCCATGAAGTGCAAACACACGTGTGACGAAGAGCCTGGCCATCTCAGCAGCAGTTATGGTCATTCTACAAGGAATAAATTGGGCGAACTTTTTAAAGCGTTCCACCACCACCATGATGGCATCATAACCATCAGAAACGGGTAATTACACAATGAAATCCACCAATAGGGAAGTCCAGGGCCCTTCAGCCTTTTGGGCTGGTACCAACAACCCTGCTAAAGGTTGCTGACTGGGTTTCATTTAATTGCAGATCAGGCACTCTTTACAATACCGCCCCACCTGAGCAGGCAAGCCCTTCCAATTGTAAGTGCGTCATATCAACTTTAAGGTCTTTACTTTCCTAGGATGACCAATAGTGATTCCGTCATGATGGTCCCAGATGATTTACAGGCGCAGTGGTCCAGCAGATACCCAAAGGCGCCCCTGAAATCACACCATCTCATCCTTTACGTGATAACCACTGGATAGGTACTTTTGATTTAAAACGCTCTTAGCAAGTATCAATTTATATTCAGCTGATAGCGGCTGAGAAAGTACCACCTTTCTGAACATAACATATTCCTCCGCGTTTTCCAGAGGTCAAGCGCTGGCCCGTTGGCTGGGGGAGAGGGAAGTTGCGACAGAATTCTATTTGGAGGAAGTATCATCTGTGTGTTGTGGACTTCTACCTCCTTTGGATCAGGAGCCAAAGCAAGGTTTCACCTTAAAGCATCTTCCAAACCATTATCCTTGCCCTTGGTGAATTCATAAGAAAGGCAAATTGGGCAAGGGTCACATGCCACCAGATCTGCTGTGGGGTTAGGACATGAGGGGCGCGGAAGTACAGCAAGGCGCGATGATCTATATGTATGTGGAACGGTTGGGTAGATCCATGCAAGTGGTGACGCCAATATGTCAGAGCCTCCACCACTGCTAGTAAATCCTTGTTGCAAATGGCATATTTCAACTCAGGCAGAGACATTTTCCTAGAAAAATATCCCACCGGATGCTCTATCCCATATTCGCCTAATTGTAACAATGCGGCCATTATGGTGAAGTTGGAGGCATCAGTGGACACAATGAACTCCTTTGAAGGGTCGACATGGCGAAAGACAGTCATGGACAACGGGGTGAACTTCACTGCTTGGAAAGCATCCTCCAAAACTGGGGACCACTGAAGCACCTTGGCACCGCTGGCCTTATATAAGGGCGCAGCCACCTCAGAAAAATTTGGCATGAACATTTTGAGAAACGTACATGTCCCCTAAAAACTCCTCAATTCTTTTACTGAAGTGGGGGTAGGCCACTCAAAAATCGCTTTCTCCTTGTCTGTAGTTATCATGTGTCCTTTGTCAAACACGACATTTCCCAGAAAGTGACCTGGGACTTGAAGAATTCAAACTTGTTAACCTTCAGTGTAAGACTGTCTTCCTTTAACCGCTTCATCACTTGCTAAAGGTGTACTGCATGGGACTCCTGATCAGATGAAAACAACATGATATCATTCATGTAGGAAACCGCACATACCCCCAACAAGTCCCCCAACGCAGCATCAATGTGGCGTTGAGAGATGGCAGGGGCATTCTTAAGCCCGAAGGGCATGACCCAAAACTGGAAAATTCCTTTTCTGGTGCGGAATGAGGTTAACCACTCCTGGCTTTCCTTTATCCGGATCTGATTGAACACATTGAGGCAATCCAGCTTGGAGAAGACCTTCGCCTTCTCCACATAGCGTGCAATCTGTGAATGCAAAGGGATGGGATGGAGGTCTGGTACAGTAACGTTGTTGAGGTTCCCATAGTCTATGCACAGGCATAGAGTACCATCAGACTTCTCAACAAAGAGAATTGAGGAAAAAACAGGAGAGTTCCGCTGAAAATTCGCGCCTTTGGCTAACTACTCCTTCACCCACACATCTAACGCCTCTTCCTCCCAGATGGTCAAGGGGTAAATGGGAGAAGAATTATGCACCAGTTCCACAGTGAGCTTGACTTGCAATCAAACTCTGGGTGATCTACTAGTACATTGGCTGAAGCTTATTAAAGGAAGATTCTAAACCCTCCAAACTAGAAGGTAGGGGAACCACCACAGTGGGCTTCAGCATAGAGGCAAGGCTAAGGGTGTGAAGGTGGGGCCAGTGTGGCAAGTTGCCCTGAGCGTCAGCCTCAGACAAAGGAACAGCAAGTGTATGACCATTCTTTACTGTTAGGGACAGGGTATTTCTTTCAAGTTGGTTCTTACATCAAACTTACGCCACCACTCTACACCCAAAATGATAAGGTACAGGAGGTTTTTGATAGCTTGGGAGTGATCAGACAAGTGGTATTCTCCAACCCAATAGTCCACTGTCCCATTGACCTTCAGAGTGGGAATACCTTGAGACGCCCCTCTCCTAACCATACCACCAGGCAAGTAATGCAGCCCAAGTAGTCGGCTAGGCTCAGGTCCATAAAGCTTTCCATGGCACCAGTATCCACCAGAATAGTGGTGCTGAATTTCATAAAAAGGGAAAGGATAACAGTAAGTAGAAAATACCCATAAAGATCTTTATTTAAAGCTGAAAAAGCCAGTAAATCACCACCAAACTCTTCAATTTTGCAGTAACATGTCACCCTGGTATGATTTTGAAACGAAGAATGGAGATGTATACTTTGTCACTCTTACTACTAAGGCACATATCCCACCATATCTTCAGCAGGGGCATACTCATTCTTATATTGTAAGCGCAGTTCCTTTTCAACTTCCCGAGTGCTGCAAATCATGGAAGAGGTCAAACGGGGATTTTCTGGGGTGATTTGGTACACAGGAATAGGTTCCTTCTCTGAGCCATGAGAGCAAATATGGTTCAGAAGTATACATAGTATTTTCGTTATGAAATGCGTTTTTAGACGTGAATGACCCTATTCCCAAAAGCAGCAATGGAATGCCCAACGTTATCCAAGGCCAACACCCCCAGGGCCATCTGCATCCAATTAAACCAGCATCATCTGAATGCGCTGTCATATTAAAACCTGTTTAATAAAATTTGAAATTGGTAATTTTGGCGGAAAGTTGAGTAATCTGACTTTCAAACCTCTGAAGTATCCATACCTACTTGATACAAGCACAAAGTGTGGATACTTTTCATTTAGAGGCAACCATAATAATGCTGAGTTGCTCTAACCTTTGGGAAAAAGAGGAAACAGCAGTGCGGCTGACCACAGCTGAAGCTCACTGCCGGCGCCCACCATTTCCACTTTGGCAAAGTACCACACATTGAAAAGGTTCATGCACATAGAATTGAAAGGTTGGTTGATTGATGTAAGGAGAGAGTTTATAACTCTCTTGTTCCCAGCGTGGTAGTGCTCAATGCACAAAGCCAATTCCAGGGAACTAGCCATTAATTTGAATTGACCAGAGCCCAGAAGAGGGTGCTGAAGCAATAATTACTTATGAAGAAAAGCGCGATCATGATAGCAAACAACCCACCAAAAACGATGCGGTGCACAAAGGGTAAAGGGTAAACGTCCTAGGTTGGAGGGAACCTGTGTGACCCACAGTGCATGAGTCAAAACTTTAATTGCATTTATAATAAAGTGGTTAACGTAGCGTGAGACCTCCTCAAAGAAATTTGCGCACAGGTTTGCTAGAGATAACATAAGGAAAAATTGGAAAGATGTGAAAGGTTTATTAGGAAAAGTCAACCAACAAGGAATGTTGGTCACACAAAATATATTAAACTGAGTTAGGGTAATTATGGGTCTTCAGAAGTGTGCCCAAGCCTTGAAGCTACTATAGTCAAACGCTCCCATCTGATTTGGTAGAATACACCAAAAGTGCCTTCACTTGAGCGATTGATTGAAACTGTATTCTACCCAAGCTCATAATTTTATAACTTGAATGGGATTTAAACCCTCATTCTCCAATTAACTAAATTGAACCGTCTTCGTTTGTTACATAAAACGTTCATTTCAATGCCTGGGCTGAGACAAGGGGCTGGGCGTTTTACACCCCATTAGTACCAGCCTGGGCATATTTGGCTTGTACCCAGCGTTGATATAAGGTGTGATTAAGGTCAGGAAGAGCCTAAAGTTTCACCTTATGGGCCTCCTGTCACCCAACCTTATCCTTGGAGTTGGTTCCCACTATTAAGCTATTCAACCATGACAAGCTGGACGAGTTGTGTGGGTTGGATATTTTGAGCACCTGAGCAAAGTTGGTCCTCGCTGCTCTAGACCAGTGTTGTTGTGAGAGGTCTGGGGCTAGGAATTCCTCTATCCAGGTGCCCAACATGCAATTGGCGTGGACCTCAAAGTCTATTAGGCCCATTACTTTGCTGGAGCGTGGGCTGAAGAGTGTTTCCACCTGTACAGGTGGCTGAGACCCAGACCAAAGCCATCCCTGTATAAGTGCGCGGACTGAGGATATGAATGTAGGTGAGAAGTAGACTGTGTGCCAGGGAACCACAGCATCGTGAGGATGAATGAGTTAGCAATTGCTACTTGCCCCATTTGTCCTGGGGATCTTCACTTAAGGGAGGCGATGTGGTTGGAAATCCGCTCTAGTAAAATTTTTCCCAATTGTCACATTGTTAAACTCCCTGTATCTACCCATATCCCAAGATGGCGAACAGTGTTGGTTGAGGGATGTGATGTAAAGGGTAAGATGAGTGGGTTGATCCTTCATAGGGGCAGTGTGGTGAGGGTGTTGTGGCCCAGTTGTTAGTGTACTTACCTAAGAGGATTATTTCTGTTTTCCTTTTGTTGAGCGACGTGTTGCTCACATTTAAATTTACTCCAGGGTGCGTTCCAGAAGTCAGGCATCATTGTTGTTAACTCGTCCTTACACGCAGTCATCCACAAAGGCTAGAATCTAGATTGTTGGTTGTCCTTGTGCGGTTATGCAAATGAGGCATGAGTCAGCGACACAAAGGAGTGGATCAATACTGAAGGTATATAGCAATGAGCTGAGGGGTCCATTTTTGAGCCCTCTGTTTGGTGTGATCTTGTTTTTAGGAAGCCAGGGCCACATACAGCCATGGATGCGGATTCTATAAGGAGCATCGCCCAGTTTATGAATCTGTGTGGGAGTTTTAAGGCGCTTAGGCATTACTTTGGGTATGGCCAACTAACATGATCATATGCCTTCTCCTGGCATAGGGATACCAGGGATCCAGTTGCTTTGGACTGGTATATATTGGCGACAGAGTGTATATTGGTCCTGTTTGAACGCTCTGGTATGAACCCAAACTGATTGGGCGACAGGACTTTATAGGCTAATGTGCCTAATCTGGTGGCTAAAATTTTTTAGTAGTTTTGTATTAATGTTAGAGAGTGCAACTGGGCGCCATTTGGCCAGGTCCAGTTTGTCGCCCTTTTTAAACAGGGTTATGACATAGGAGTCTTGGACATCATATAGGACGCGTGTCTCCAGCAGGCACTGGTTTATTGATGCCAAGAGTAGGGGGAGATTTGCTCAAAGTACTTTTTGTAGAATTTATAAGGAACCCATCAGGCCCTGGGCTTTTCCTACGTGGTACACTGAAAACTGTATAACAGAGCTCACCCTGTGTGATTAGGTTTAGGAGGTTATAGTCCTGTGGTGCAATTTGTATTCTGGCAGTGTGTATAAAATCTATAATTTTTGGGTCAGTTGAAGTATTGTGGTATAGTTTAGCGTAGTAGCGGTGTACTTCCTTCTTAACATCCGCTGGGTTGGTTGCCATGGTGCCATCATCTTTGAAAACCTGTGTGCATGCAGGCTAGTTGCCATGGGAGTGATTTTGACAGAAGAAGTACATTGAACAGGTTTTTCTTCTTTTATGACTTATCTTTTCTCAGTACTTTGATTCTGTGCTGGTGTTCAAAGATGAGGGCGTTTAGGCGAGTGGCTAATTTCGCCCATTTGCGCCCCCAGTTGGAACTATAGCCAGACTTTGGGGTGTTGAGCTCGAGGTGGTCCAGTTCCACCAAGGTGCGCCTGATTGTGGCTGTGTCAGCGGTGTACTTATGTGAGGTGAGATGGCAAGTTTTTCTTATTAGTTTGACTTGGAAATTTGCTCAGGTTTTGTTGAGGTCCAATATGAATGGAGTTGTGAATTTTGTATTCATGGCTATTATCCAACCCAGTCAGATATTCTGGGCAACTGTATAGTTTCTGGGTGTATCTTCATCAAAGTCAACGCATGTGTGGGAGTTCAGGTTAAAAAAGCTGCACCAAAATGAGTCGTTGGTTGGATGAATTGACCTTTTTTGGTGAAAAGTTGGAGATATTCAAGAGGTGGATTTTTGGGGTGTGGATGAAGTTATGCAGCACATTGAGATGAGCGTTCCATTGCATATGTTGCCGGTCATGTGGGCAGGAGTGGTGACCTAAGGAGGGTATTGTGTAGGCCAAGAGATGAATTCATTTCACGGAATTTGATGTGCCATGAGGGGTATCTCCTGGGGTTAAGCCATCAGTAAGTATTGGTGTTAGCCCAGCAGTTGAAGTTGCCCAACAGGATGGTTGCTGGGAGGGTTTTTGTTGGGACAGATTTGATGGATTGTTTCCACTTAGTTGCGAAGCATGATGCATAGATGCATGCTATTGAGATTGTGTCCTCTTAACATGCGATCATTGCTACCAGGACACAGCTGTGAAGATATGAAGAGGAGTTAGTGATTTATAATTTTTAGTTATTTTGGATGACCACCCCACAGTGGGACATCCATACCAATAGGGATGGTGAGACTCTGGCTGATCAGGAACCCCCTTCTCTGTGTAGACAGTGGGTTTCTTGGATGGCCAAGGTATTTACTTGGAGTTTTTGCAAGAAGTCCAGCTTTTTGGATTGGGATGCTTGAGCCCTGTCTTCCGCGATGTTTAGCATCCTATTGACACTGAGGTGCCTGTGGCGCCTCAGAAATGGTTGGGAGGGATGTCCAGCCCTAATATACCACACCAATTTAGGAACTTGCTCCGTTTCACTTGGCCTGTCCAATCTGCGTCATCATCCAATCCCTTACCCTGTTGTGATTTTGTGCAAGTCTTACAGTTTTTAGGGTTCGGGCCATTCTTTCCCACTTGTGACTCATGGTGGTTCAGTGCGGTGTGCTGATTGTTTTCTGTGGTTGCAGGGTTTGAATTTGTAAATGTGGGTCCCACAATTTCGCGAAAGTGGAGCTGAACTGTTCAGCTAAATTTTTTTGATTGATAGCACATGGTGATTAAGTCAAATAGTTGAAAATTTTTCATCTTGGGTATTCTGCTCTGATTAGTTGGCTCAGATGACTTCCTCTGTGTCCTTTTGAATATTGCTGGGGTTCATTTAGGAGGCTGCAAGTGATGCAGCCTTGGTTGCTTCCCACTTTCAGACCTTTTGTACCATTTTTCATACTTTGGGTGATACTGGGTCTATAAGAATGTATTGCCCATCCTCTCCCCAGAGGTCTTCGTGGTAAGTGTCAACTATTTTGGCGAAGATATTTTCGACTTTGTCAATGGTGTAGTCACAAAAGTCTGAGGCCAATATGCCCTCCTAAATGGGGCATGCGTGTAACATGTGTCCCAATGCGCTGCAGTGGTTTCATATAGGCGGTGCATTTTCCATTTTAACACAGAATACCTTTAACATTCCCCCATCCATAGGGTGAAACACTGCTGTGCGTTGTATTTTTGTGAGTTCCTAAGCCACCTCAGGGATCAGTTTATCATGGCGATTGCCTTTCCTGTGCACAGGTTCAGCATCAGGTGAAACTGTTGTAGTTTGAAATGTTTAATTTCTCCATAGCTGGCAAGTCCAGCTCTGAGCTCCTCCTCAATTACCTTGTGGGGAAGGTTGGAAGGGATAAAGTTTGAAGGAGATGCACAAAATGTTCACTTTGTTCCAACTGGTGCATGCGGTGTGCACAATTTGTTTTCCTTTAGGGAGGGAAAATTTGATGCAGACTTTTGCGGCGGCATCTGCATCTTTGGTTCTAAAGCTTATATCAATATAGCGACAGTGGATGGTATGGGTGGTAATGTACACTGTGTGGGGGAAAAGGGAGGCCTGTGTTTCTCCCACTTTCACTCACAGAGTTGGAGAATCAACCCTAGAAAAAGTCAGAGTCTGTGCTTCACCTTTGATAGGGGTTGAGCATACTGGATTTTCATGTACAAGTTTTGTTTAGTGAAGAACTCCACAAACCTGGATGATGTCTGAGTTTGTGGTTTCTTGGCAGCATTGGTTCCCAGCCCCCTCCAGGGCGTTTCTTGCCCTTCAGTGCATCGTTTTGCCCATTGCCTGATATTGCTTTTGCCAATTTTTTGTGATTTGTTGATATCGCCCATCTCTCCTATGTGTGATGATAAAATATTGCTGTTTGAATTGAATCATGGTAAATAATGTTATCATTATGGGAAAGAATTTTGATTTGAATTTATATTGTTAATCAAATATATTAAAAATTCACTTAATGTGGGTTCTTCTTACTTAGAAAATAACTAGCATGCTCAATTGAGGGAGTGTTACTATGATGAAATATCAATTCCTAAGCTTAAATTGATTCAGGCAACTCATAAGGTTTTTCTGACAATGCCCCCTTAAGATCTTTTCTAGTGAATACATACTAATAAACAAACTGAATGTGAATCCATTTACAATGTAGCCAGAGTCAGATTCTGTATTAGAATACATAATCCCTTGACAATTAATGATTTGATAGGGATCAGACCATAAGGAATCAAGCTTATAAACTCGTTCTCCAGGTCTATAATAATAGAATAATACAAGATTTCCTACTAGGTACTCATTCTATATAGGTCAGCGGTCATTAGTCTGAGTCTCTTCCTTCAAGAAAGTATGAAAAAGAATGCGAGGCAAGGCTTTTATCAGTAAAATCTTATCAGTAACATTCTCATGGTGATTTCATTAGTTTAAGGAGTAGCATTATTAAGAATAGTTGTACATTAGAAGGTAAAATAAGCTTACAACATAAAGAGCTTTAAAAGGGTTATGCTAATTATTTGATGATGACTAGCTCAAAAGAATACCATTAACTGGGTAAGTATAAATTCCATTGACTAGAATCAGCAAATACCATTTACACAAGTATTGCCACAAGGGTACCATTGGCTAATTCAACCACACCATTAAAGGAAGGATGATAGGTAGCTGTAAATGATTGGTAGGTGCTCATTAATTTTGTAAGGTCAGTCACTACTTGGGAAATTAAATTTGTTTTATTGTCAGATAGTAGGACTTTTTGGCTGATGTGTCAGGTGAAAAATGTTTGAAAATAAAGGAAGCAAAAATTTTCACAATAGAAAAAACTGAAATGACAATGATCCATTTAGCAAAATGTTAGATAGCAAGAAGAATATATTAATGGTTATACATAGAAGCAGGAAGGCGACATACTACATTGATACTCATAGTAGAAAAAAGGTTCTGAAGTCCCACAATTTTATGCTGATATATTGAATTTCCAAGACATTATTTCTTGACAAATGAGACAAGTTTTTAAAACAACATGCACTATCTCAAGAATAAAATCCCTAAACAACGATCTTTTAACAATTTCAAAGTCTTATTGACAGTCTAATGGACATTGATTGATTAGCTTTCATTATAGTTTTGTCCTAGCAAAGGACCAAAAAATTACAGCATCTTGCTTTCTAATTTTTATAAAAAAAACCATTTCAGTTGGTATCCACATATAACGTTTGTATTTGGTTATAATATTTTTGGATTCACAAGTCCAAAGTTCAAGCTTACCAAGTAGATCAAAAACTTGGGTCTCTTTAGCAGTGAACAAGGTGAGTATCAACAACCAAGAGTATAAATTGGCATTTTGATAGATAGCTTCAGCAAGATATTATTTAAAAATTATAGTTCTGGAGCTTTTGAGCACACCTATCTAAACACCCATCAGGATCTCTCATTTGTTGTAACCATTTTAAACTCATGAAAAGTGATAATCATAAAATGTTTACCAAAAAGATAGGGACAAATTTGGATTTGGATAGTAATACTGTGTGACATTACCTCTTATTAATACTGTAATTATGATTCATTTTGGTGAGTGTTTTACTATAATACACAATAGAAATCTACAAAGTTAGAGACATTATGAGCTAGTATGAGTCTAACACCCACATTACTAGCATATGTAAATAATATAAAATATGTGATAAAAAAGGAGGAGATAAATCTGGAGCTATAATTAGAGATTAGCCTAAAATAACAAATGATTATTGTTAAGACTCTTCACAGAAAAAAAAACTTCCTTAAGTAATAAGTAAACCAAAAGTTTGGCAATCTCAACAAAGTGGTGTACAAATTGTCAGTGATAGCCAACCATCCCTAAATCATCTGAATATCACGTAAAATTATAGAAATACGCATTTCCTTAATATCTAAATTTTATTTGTAGACAATGTAAATATTCCTTCCCCCTTGACCTTATGGCCTATAAATTCCATTTTATTTAAAAAAAACACTCAAAAGGCTTCAACTTAATAAAGAGCGTGAAGAAGGCAGCTAAATACTTCTTTTTAATGACTTAAATGATTATTAAAAGTGTGAGAAAGTACAGTGACACCATCTATTAAAATGAGGACTTAAGGAAGCTTTAAATCGTCAAACAAATCATCCATGGCCCTTTGGAAGGTAGCAGAGGCGTTACAAAGTCCCTGCGGAATAAGAGTAGGCTTAAATAACCCTTCTCTATA
Organism: Massospora cicadina; assembly: GCA_022478985.1. NCBI lineage: Eukaryota > Fungi > Entomophthoromycota > Entomophthoromycetes > Entomophthorales > Entomophthoraceae > Massospora > Massospora cicadina. The sequence goes on from JAKSZP010012067.1 coordinate 121,710, forward strand.
TAAGACATATTTTTGATTTTCTGGGGCAAGTTCAAAAGTACTATAAACTGCTAGCCAGGTCCATAGCCGAAAGGAACAGTGATTAGAAACAATTTAAGTAAATCATCAATATGAGGTAATGAATCTGAGTCTTTTTGATTAATAGCATTAAGGAGTCAATAATCCATAACTATCCTAAGAACCCACCCTTTATTCCAGACAAGGAGTATAGGGGATGACCGTAGACTTTAAAAAGTAGTTAATAACCCAGCTTCTAATAATTGCTTTAATTCCACAGAGACTTGAACCTTCTTGACTTTATATTTTTTGGTAGGGTCAGGCTCAAATGGGAGGAGCATCTTCAGTTTTCACTTTATGAAGCACGTTTTTCATTAACCCAAGATATCCAAAACCATTTGCACTTATATTTGTATTCTCCAATGAGAGCCTCTGATTCTTATTGGTGTTAAAGATAAAGTTAATCTTCATAACCAACCTTGACCCTAGCAATATAAGTGAATCATTCAGCCCAAATTCATGTAACACTCAACATACAGTGATAAATGATAAACATTTATAGGATCATGTCGCACATTAGCTATAGGTTTATCTCAATTTAGTTGCATAGGTTGAAAAGTAAGATTAGCTAATAGAGTTATGTGTGTTTAATTGTATGCAGAATCAAGGATTTGGTGCAGATTAAAGCCTCTAAGTGAGATGGGTTAGAGTTACCTGATATTTCTAATATATGATCTGCTGGCACTGATAATTGCAAACCTGTGTTGATGATAACTTGATCTTTAGGAGTTATAATGATCAGGTTGTTGTAATTTAAAGGCATTCCCTCTGATGAAAAACTGTGGGTAATGGAAAATGATTTAGAATCGCAATATTCAGTATTCAAATTAAAAGTTAGTAGTAGGGCATTCCATTGAACAAACTCGTTGATTAAGTTTATCCTTAACATTTGGGAAATCCTTTAAAATTAATTTTACTTAATATCCATTTAAGAAAAGTAAGTTGTCCTCATGACTAGATATTGCATCAAAATTAGTATAAAAACTGTTCCTAAGAGAAGATTGTAGTAATTATTATCCAACACCATAACAGGGCTGAAATGGCAAATTTTTCAGACCTCATTGGGAGAAATGAATAAGTTCCTATAGATTTAGTATAAGAAGGGCCTGTAGTGCCATATCCTTTAGAGTGATTGAGATTTGGTGCAATATTGCATTTCATAAGCTGGGACAAAATCACATTGATGGGTAAACCTGTATCAATAATAGCTAAAACCTTTAATAAGTGAACCAATATTGCCATTTAAGTCACATCATTGCCAAAATGTGGGATTGAAGATATAGAAGTACTTCTTGGCCGTTCTGGAGTAGAAGATAGAAGAGAAGAATAAGATGAAACGATATTTTTATTGACTAAATTATCAAGGATTTTTATGTTATCTAGATCAGAAATCACATAGCCTTGCTTGGAAGGGATAGAAATTTTGAGGTTGAGGTAAACGGAGTTGTCAGCACAAGGAGCCTCATGCTTTATGCTGACTCTTCTTTTTTGATTCATCGCTTTTCTCTTCCAATATTTTTTCCATGTGACTAGTTAATCCAAAACAAACACAGGGCTATCTCTTAAATTTGCGTCTGTTCTAGAATTATGCACATGAACTTTGGTTTGAGGGGTGTTAACTAAAGATAATTGTACCACTAGTAGGGATCTCATTAATGCCTCTTTTATTTTAAAAACTAGACGGAAAAAACCCATCAGCGACTTTATATGAAGCAGCAATTGAATAAAAAAGAAAGGCATTCAATACAGAGGAGATAACATCATTTAAGGTAATGCAATTACAGGTAGCAAAGGTATGAGCATCATGATAAAAACGCTTTGCAAATTCTTATATTAAATCAGTTCGTTTAGTTTGGGTACTAATAAACGCCTGTTTTTTATTATATAGAATTTGTTCGCTTCCAAATTCTTTGATAGGTGCAGCTTTGACAAGAGCTCAGATGCAGCAAACCTTAAAAATGGGGAACCATAAATTCTTAAGTGAAATGGATTAGACAGGAAGCATTATATTAAACCTATCAGTAATCAGATACTTCCTCCATAGCTCATTCATAAACAAACAAAAATGAATGAGTGCTACCTTCATCAGCTCATTCTTATCTTTTTAGGGTATGTTTAAAAGAATATTATAATTAGTTAGTATATAAATATATGATACTATTACATGATCAGTTTCTAAGGGTTCGGATTTTAGAATATAGGCTGAGTAGAGCTTGATCAACTTATTGATGTAAGCTGTTAATATCATCCTATTTATTTTCAACTCATTGAGTGAGGTGATTGTTGGGATGTGGGGGATAGATCCAACCATCCCTATGTTGCGTCAGGGCCTTAAGTGCCTGGTGGGTTAGCTGCCTTAATGACAAAAGAACCTACATTAGGACTAATAAATTATACAAGAAATGCTAGTTTATTATGATAAAGCTTCGCAGTATCTATAGCACTCAAATGCTAAAAGTGAGATCAGAGAGAGTGTTGGGCCACCAGAGAGGAATCATTGGCGGCACGTCTATCTGAAGGGGGTGCTATAAAGTTCACTTTCATGGGTAAACTCATGACTTGTTTTGCTCTTAAATAAAAACTCTATAAGCAAGAATTTTATTAGTTAGGCAAAAAGGTATTTTATTTAGAGTAATCAAGCACTAAGAATAATGATTGAAAATGAAAGTAGGATCAAGAGGGATCTTCAGGGTAGACTCATGGGACCTGAGGGAAAGTCCCAATTCTGGGATAGGTGGGAATAGATAAAAGCATGGATAAATTAGGTAACAATTTGGAAATGTAAATATTTCCCAAACTCAGCATAATTTGGGCAATTCCCCAAATTTAGTATTCCAGTTGAATCGAATTCCATTCTTGAAACTATTGGGCCATCTGAAAATTATGCCCTTCATTTGATTATATTGATTTTACCCCTGGACAAGGCTTTCACCTAATCCAGGGAGATTCCTGACAACTCCCTCCCTAAGCCTTGTCCTAGGGGAGTAAATTTTGACCTGAAGGTTAAGGTAGATGGAGGACTCAAGTTTGGTGGTATATAGAGCCTCTTGCCTAGAAACCACCCTGGAGGCATTCAACTCCGCCTCCATCTGTGCAATCCGTTCACACATCTCCTGTGCCATCTTAACCAAGTGGGTTTTGTCCTCTTCAAACTTCCAGTACATCTCATTTACAATTTGAACCAGGTATCTTGTGATCACCTTATCCACCAGCAGATTCAGGTAAGGCTCAGAGAAAATGTCATTGACAGTGAAGAGTGTGGGAAAGTGACCCCACGAGCTTTGAAGATGACCAGGTGATAGTAGAAGAAAACCCCCTGAAGGTTCCAATAGGGGGCCTCTTTGAGTGATGCCATGTTACCATCCCAGGATTGGGGTGAGCAAATCTCACTCACGACCAAAAGTGAACCATGCAACAGAGTTTGAAAGGGAAATGCAGAGTGGTCCAGAAGGATGGCATCATTAGCCGGCTTTTTAAGCTTCACTTCTTTAGGACTCTTGTTTTCATTGGGATAAGTGCTATCCTAATCAGAGAGTCAAACTGGGTAATCTAGATTTTTATTTTAGTATTATCTGGTCCACTCTTTGGAGGGGCGCCATCAAAGTCAGAAAGTGGTAGCGTTGCAGGAAAAGAGTCATTGAGCTTATCCTAATGGCCAAAAGATAAGTTCCAGATAATTTGCCTGGCATTCAAATTGCATCATTGCATCAATTGCTTTTGGGAATTCCCAAAAATTTCTGCAGCTTGCTGCCTTCATTGAATTTGGAAGCTAATTCTCAACTTGTTGGCCCAACTTGGTTGTTTCAATTGCTCATATGATGCTCATCCAAATTTATGTTTGCTAAATTAGATTGGAAAATGACATCATTGTGGTGAATTGGGTACTGGTCGCCTAAATAAAGGTTATCATTTGAGTACACATCGTCAATCTCTATCTTTGAATTAGATGAATCAAGTGGACTCATAGAGATTAAAGTTTCATTAGCCTCATCCGTTGGTCCATTTTGTGGGGCACCTATAAAAAGAATGTTAGGAAATAAAGTTGTGATTTGGGAATTTCAATTGGGAATAGAATTTGATGCGGTCAATTCTCCTTCAGAATGACTTGAGGAATAGATTTCATTTGAGTGCTGAATACAATAAGGAGGATCTCGCGCATAGCATAGGTCATCATTGTCATAAAAACCTCACAATATAAGTCAAGACTTTTTAAAAATTAATGCGAGCTTGGTAACTATCTAGATCCTCATAATAAAGTATTGATTTTTTTCTCTTTGGTCAAATCCCTTTTTGCTCCATTAGATTCTGGTTTGGGGTTTGGAAAGCTTTGAACCTCTTTTTGACTAGACTGTTCCAGTTTTCTGAGAGGTTCCTCCTTTAACTTTAAGGTTGTTATATTTTCTTTAAATTTATTTGACAGGGCCTATTTGGTTCTTTGACCTGATATTTGTTCCAGGTTGGTATGGTATTTTTGGAGCATCTCTATATCTACATTTATAACTGGCTCACAACAATATTTAACTTTAGGGAGGTTGAGAGATTTAGAGAAAGCTTTTCAATATTTGAGTAGCTGCTCTCTTGGCATGGTCTTCAATCAAATTAAGTTGATTTCTGTTGAAGCCCATAAAACTGCTTGAAATCTTCCTTCACTTGGTTTTCTTTTTCAAATTATAGGTAAGCATGGTAAGCAATTATTGAACTGTGTTGAGTAAGCCCTGATAGCCATTGACACAGTCAAACTTGAGACAGTAGATTTCTTCCATCTCATCAGACCTTAGGTTTAAGAGTTTTTTGGAAGCGACAAGCAACTTTTAAAGTGTTACCCTTTTTCTGGACATATAAGTTCTTGAGGTGACTCAGAAGCACCTGGCAGAAAGCACCATTTTGTTGGGCCACCAGAGAGGAATCATTGGCGGCACGTCTATCTGAAGGGGGTGCTATAAAATTCACTTTCATGGGTAACCTCATGACTTGTTTTTCTTTTAGATAAAAACTCTATAAGCAAGAATTTTATTAGTTAGGCAAAAAGGTATTTTATTTAGAGTAATCAAGCACTAAGAATAATGATTGAAAATGAAAGTAGGATCAAGAGGGAACTTCAGGGTAGACTCATGGGACCTGTAGGAAAGTCCCAATTCTGGGATAGGTGGGAATAGATAAAAGCATGGATAGATTAGATAACAATTTATAATGTAAATATTTCCCAAACTCAGCATAATTTGGGAAAATCCCCAAATTTAGTATTCCAGTTGAATCGAACTCCATTCTTAAAACTATTAGCTATCTAAAAATTATGCCCTTCATTTGATTATATTGAATTTCCCCCATACAAGGTTTTCACCTGATCCAGGGAGAATCCTGAAAGGGAGGGTTCAGGATAAGAAGAAGGCAGATAAGCATAGATTACATAAGTAAAAAGTAGGTAAGTAAGTTTATTAAGCAAAAGATAGTAATTAAATGGCTAGCTTAATAAAAACTTTCAGCTTTTGTTGCTAATAGAATAATAACATTCATTCTTAGTAAAAGATTATTGATCAATTATCTTTGACTTTAGTCTCCCAGTAATCAAAACATAAATCGTTACCATGATTAATCCTTGATAATTGTAGAATAGCTAATCTTTTTGAAATGATAATAATGGCTATCATGGATCATCCCCAACATATCATATTTGCTCAACTCAAGTTAATGAGGAACACAATTGGCATTCATCAATAATTACATACTAATGGCTCATGAGTATGTTAGAGGCTTCACTAGACGAGGGAGAATCCTGACAAAATTTCCTTCCAAGCTTTGACTAGGTTTAAGAGACAAAATTTTTTCATCCAAGTAGGAAGTACGATGCTAATAGAATTTTCTGGCATAGTTTGGTATGATAAAAAGAAGAAATTAAATTACTGGTGCCCATAGCTTGTCATGATAGAAGCAATAAAGTTTAGACCTGACTACCATTTGGAATGTAAAAACATCCAAAAGACAAGCCCAATTACCATGGGAACTGCTGCAAGATTGACGTGAAAATGCACTGCAAAAAATTAACCAATGAT